>JAVTVY010016813.1:0-62529 GCA_036873755.1 Hanleya hanleyi | reverse complement strand
TGGTGGTACCCGACACAGTCATGGTGGTTCCTACCCCAGTCTTGTGTTTTCCTAACCCAGTCATGTGGGATCCTACCCAGTCATGGTGGTACCTAACCCAGTCATGTGGGATCCTACCCCAGTCATATGGTGGTACCTAACCCAGTCATGGGGATAACTAACCCAGCCATGTGGTGGGATCCTAACCTAGTCATGGTGGTACCTGTCCCATTCATGCGATGGGATCCTAACCCAGTCATGGGGGTTCAGTACTGGTACCTAAGCCTGTCATGTGGGATCGCGGGCCTGTCATGTTGGTTCCTAACCCAGTCATGGTGGTACCTAACCCAGTCATGGTGGTACTGTATCTAACCCAGTCATGGTGGTACTGTATCTAACCCAGTCATGGTGGTACTGTATCTAACCCAGTCATGGTGGTACCTAACCCAGTCATGCTGGTACTGTATCTAACCCAGTCATGGTGGTATCTAACCCAGTCATGGTGGTACTGCATCTAACCCAGTCATGGTGGTACTGTATTTAACCCAGTCATCGTGATACCTAACCCAGTCATGGTGGTACTGTATCTAACCCAGTCATGCTGGTACTGTATCTAACCCAGTCATCGTGATACCTAACCTAGTCATGGTGGTACTGTATCTAACCCAGTCATGGTGGTACTGTATCTAACCCAGTCATGGTGGTACCTAACCCAGTCATGGTGGTACTGTATCTAACCCAGTCATGGTGGTACTGTATCTAACCCAGTCATCGTGATACCTAACCTAGTCATGGTGGTACTGTATCTAACCCAGTCATGGTGGTACTGTATCTAACCCAGTCATGGTGGTACCTAACCCAGTCATGGTGGTACTGTATCTAACCCAGTCATGCTGGTACTGTATCTAACCCAGTCATCGTGATACCTAACCCAGTCATGGTGGTACTGTACACATGTATCTAACCCAGTCATGGTGGTACTGTATCTAACCCAGTCATGGTGGTACCTAACCCAGTCATGTACACATGTATCTAACCCAGTCATGGTGGTGATACCTAACCCAGTCATGTGGTACTGTATCTAACCCAGTCATGGTGGTACTGTATCTAACCCAGTCATGGTGGTACTGTATCTAACCCAGTCATGGTGGTACTGTATCTAACCCAGTCATGGTGGTACCTAACCCAGTCATGCTGGGTACTAACCCAGTCATCTAACCCAGTCATGGTGGTATCTAACCCAGTCATGGTGGTACTGCATCTAACCCAGTCATGGTGGTACTGTATTTAACCCAGTCATGGTGGTACTGTATCTAACCCAGTCATGGTGGTACCTAACCCAGTCATGCTGGTGTATCTAACCCAGTCATGGTGGTACTGTATCTAACCCAGTCAGTACTGTATTTAACCCAGTCATGGTGGTATCTAACCCAGTCAGTCTAACCCAGTCATGGGTACTGTACTGTAGTCTAACCCAGTCATGGTACTGGTGGTACCTAACCCAGTCATGGTGGTACTGTATCTAACCCAGTCATGGTGGTACTGTATCTAACCCAGTCATCGTGATACCTAACCTAGTCATGGTGGTACTGTATCTAACCCAGTCATGGTGGTACTGTATCTAACCCAGTCATGGTGGTACCTAACCCAGTCATGGTGGTACTGTATCTAACCCAGTCATGCTGGTACTGTATCTAACCCAGTCATCGTGATACCTAACCCAGTCATGGTGGTACTGTATCTAACCCAGTCATGGTGGTACTGTATTTAACCCAGTCATGGTGGTACCTAACCCAGTCATGCTGGTACTGTACACATGTATCTAACCCAGTCATGGTGGTACTGTATCTAACCCAGTCATGGTGGTACTGTATCTAACCCAGTCATCGTGATACCTAACCTAGTCATGGTGGTACTGTACCTAACCCAGTCATGGTGGTACTGTATCTAACCCAGTCATGGTGGTACTGTATTTAACCCAGTCATGGTGGTACTGTATTTAACCCAGTCATGGTGGTACCTAACCCAGTCATGGTGGTACTGTATCTAACCCAGTCATGGGGGTACTGTACACATGTACCTAACCCAGTCATGGTGGTACTGTATCTAACCCAGTCATGGTGGTACCTAACCCAGTCATGGTGGTATCTAACCCAGTCATGGTGGTATCTAACCCAGTCATGGTGGTACTGTATTTAACCCAGTCATGGTGGTACTGTACACATGTACCTAACCCAGTCATGGTGGTACTGTATCTAACCCAGTCATGGTGGTACTGTATCTAACCCAGTCATGGTGGTACTGTATTTAACCCAGTCATGGTGGTACCTAACCCAGTCATGGTGGTACTGTACACATGTATCTAACCCAGTCATGGTGGTACTGTATTTAACCCAGTCATGGTGGTACTGTATCTAACCCAGTCATGGTGGTACTGTATTTAACCCAGTCATGGTGGTACTGTATCTAACCCAGTCATGGTGGTACTGTATTTAACCCAGTCATGGTGGTACCTAACCCAGTCATGGTGGTACTGTACACATGTATCTAACCCAGTCATGGTGGTACTGTATTTAACCCAGTCATGGTGGTACTGTATTTAACCCAGTCATGGTGGTACTGTATTTAACCCAGTCATGGTGGTACTGTACACATGTATCTAACCCAGTCATGGTGGTACTGTATTTAACCCAGTCATGGGGGTACTGTACACATGTACCTAACCCAGTCATGGTGGTACTGTATTTAACCCAGTCATGGTGGTACTGTACACATGTACCTAACCCAGTCATGCTGGTACTGTATCTAACCCAGTCATGGTGGTACTGTATTTAACCCAGTCATGGTGGTACCTAACCCAGTCATGGTGGTACTGTACACATGTATCTAACCCAGTCATGGTGGTACTGTATTTAACCCAGTCATGGTGGTACTGTATTTAACCCAGTCATGGTGGTACTGTATTTAACCCAGTCATGGTGGTACTGTATCTAACCCAGTCATGGTGGTACTGTATTTAACCCAGTCATGGTGGTACCTAACCCAGTCATGGTGGTACTGTACACATGTATCTAACCCAGTCATGGTGGTACTGTATTTAACCCAGTCATGGTGGTACCTAACCCAGTCATGGTGGTACCTAACCCAGTCATGGTGGTACTGTACACATGTATCTAACCCAGTCATGGTGGTACTGTATTTAACCCAGTCATGGTGGTACCTAACCCAGTCATGGTGGTACCTAACCCAGTCATGGTGGTACCTAACCCAGTCATGGTGGTGCCTAACCCAGTCATGGTGGTACTGTACATATGTATCTAACCCAGTCATGGTGGTACTGTATTTAACCCAGTCATGGTGGTACCTAACCCAGTCATGGTGGTACCTAACCCAGTCATGGTGGTACCTAACCCAGTCATGGTGGTACTGTACACATGTATCTAACCCAGTCATGGTGGTACTGTATTTAACCCAGTCATGGTGGTACCTAACCCAGTCATGGTGGTACCTAACCCAGTCATGGTGGTACCTAACCCAGTCATGGTGGTACTGTATCTAACCCAGTCATGGTGGTACTGTACACATGTATCTAACCCAGTCATGGTGGTACCTAACCCAGTCATGGTGGTACCTAACCCAGTCATGGTGGTATCTAACCCAGTCATGGTGGTACCTAACCCAGTCATGGTGGTACTGTATCTAACCCAGTCATGGTGGTACTGTACACATGTATCTAACCCAGTCATGGTGGTACTGTATCTAACCCAGTCATGGTGGTACTGTATTTAACCCAGTCATGGTGGTACCTAACCCAGTCATGGTGGTACCTAACCCAGTCATGGTGGTACCTAACCCAGTCATGGTGGTACTGTACACATGTATCTAACCCAGTCATGGTGGTACTGTATCTAACCCAGTCATGGTTGTACTGTATTTAACCCAGTCATGGTGGTACCTAACCCAGTCATGCTGGTACTGTATCTAACCCAGTCATGGTGGTACTGTATCTAACCCAGTCATGGTGGTACTGTATCTAACCCAGTCATGGTGGTACTGTATCTAACCCAGTCATGGTGGTACCTAACCCAGTCATGGTGGTACCTAACCCAGTCATGGTGGTACCTAACCCAGTCATGGTGGTACTGTATCTAACCCAGTCATGCTGGTACTGTATCTAACCCAGTCATGGTGGTACTGTATCTAACCCAGTCATGGTGGTACCTAACCCAGTCATGGTGGTACCTAACCCAGTCATGGTGGTACCTAACCCAGTCATGGTGGTACAGTACACATGTATCTAACCCAGTCATGGTGGTACTGTATTTAACCCAGTCATGGTGGTACCTAACCCAGTCATGCTGGTACTGTATCTAACCCAGTCATGGTGGTACTGTATTTAACCCAGTCATGGTGGTACCTAACCCAGTCATGGTGGTACCTAACCCAGTCATGGTGGTACTGTATCTAACCCAGTCATGGTGGTACTGTACACATGTATCTAACCCAGTCATGGTGGTACTGTATCTAACCCAGTCATGGTGGTACTGTATTTAACCCAGTCATGGTGGTACCTAACCCAGTCATGCTGGTACTGTATCTAACCCAGTCATGGTGGTACTGTATTTAACCCAGTCATGGTGGTACCTAACCCAGTCATGGTGGTACTGTACACATGTATCTAACCCAGTCATCGTGGTACTGTATCTAACCCAGTCATGGTGGTACTGTATTTAACCCAGTCATGGTGGTACCTAACCCAGTCATGGTGGTACTGCATCTAACCCAGTCATGGTGGTACTGTATTTAACCCAGTCATGGTGGTACCTAACCCAGTCATGGTGGTACTGTATCTAACCCAGTCATGGTGGTACTGTATTTAACCCAGTCATGGTGGTACCTAACCCAGTCATGCTGGTACTGTACCTAACCCAGTCATGGTGGTACTGTATCTAACCCAGTCATGGTGGTACTGTATCTAACCCAGTCATGGTGGTACCTAACCCAGTCATGGTGGTACTGTATCTAACCCAGTCATGGGGGTTCAGTACTGGTACCTAAGCCTGTCATGTGGGATCGCGGGCCTGTCATGTTGGTTCCTAACCCAGTCATGGTGGTACCTAACCCAGTCATGGTGGTACTGTATCTAACCCAGTCATGGTGGTACTGTATCTAACCCAGTCATGGTGGTACCTAACCCAGTCATGCTGGTACTGTACACATGTATCTAACCCAGTCATGGTGGTATCTAACCCAGTCATGGGGGTACTGTATCTAACCCAGTCATGGTGGTACTGTATTTAACCCAGTCATGGTGGTACCTAACCCAGTCATGCTGGTACTGTATCTAACCCAGTCATGGTGGTATCTAACCCAGTCATGGTGGTCTAACCCAGTCATGATGGTACCTACAGCAGTCACGGTGGTTCCCAACCCAGTCGTGGTTATACCTAACCCAGTCATGGTGATAACTAGCCCAGCCATGTGGTGGGATCCTAACCCAGTCATGGTGGTATCTTACCCAGTCATGGTGGTACCTACCCCAGTCATTGTGGTACCTAACCCAGTCATGGTGGTACCCGACCCAATCATGGTGGTACCCGAAGCAGTCATGGTGGTACCCGACTCAGTCATGGTGGTATCTAACCCAGTCATGGTGGTATCTAACCCAGACATGGTGGTATCTAACCCAGACATGGTGATACCCGACCCAGTCATGGTGGTACCCGACCCAGTCATGGTGGTACCCGATCCAGTCATGGTGGTATCTAACCCAGTCATGGTGGTATCCGACCCAGTCATGGTAACCGACCCAGTCATGGTGGTACCCGACCCAGTCATGGTGGTACCTGACCCAGTCATGGTGGTACCCGACCCAGTCATGGTGGTACCTAAACCAATCATGGTGGTACCCGACCCAGTCATGGTGGTACCTAACCCAGTGATGGTGGTACCTAACCCAGTCATGGTGGTACCCGACCCAGTCCTGGTGATACCCGACCCATTCATGGTGGTACCTAACCCAGTCATGGTGGTACCCGACCCAGTCATGGCGGTATCTAACCCAGTCATGGTGGTACCTGACCCAGTCATGGTGGTGCCCGACCCAGTCATGGTGGTACCCGACCCAGTCATGGTGGTACCTAACCCAGTCGTGGTGGTACCCGACCCAGTCATGGTGGTATCTAGCCCAGTCATCGTGGTACCCGACCCAGTCATGGTGGTACCTAACCCAGTCATGGTGGTCCCCGCCCCAGTCATGGTGGTATCTAACTCAGTCATGGTGGTACCCGACCCAGTCATGGTACCTGACCCAGTCATCGTGGTACTCGACCCAGTCATGGTGGTACCCGACCCAGTCATGGTGGTACCTAACCCAGTCATGGTGGTACCTAACCCAGTCATGGTGGTACCCGACCCAGTCCTGGTGATACCCGACCCATTCATGGTGGTACCTAACCCAGTCATGGTGGTACCCGACCCAGTCATGGCGGTATCTAACCCAGTCATGGTGGTACCTGACCCAGTCATGGTGGTGCCCGACCCAGTCATGGTGGTGCCCGACCCAGTCATGGTGGTACCCGACCCAGTCATGGTGGTACCTAACCCAGTCGTGGTGGTACCCGACCCAGTCATGGTGGTACCTAACCCAGTCATGGTGGTACCTAACCCAGTCATGGTGGTCCCCGCCCCAGTCATGGTGGTATCTAACTCAGTCATGGTGGTACCCGACCCAGTCATGGTACCTGACCCAGTCATCGTGGTACTCGACCCAGTCATGGTGGTACCCGACCCAGTCATGGTGGTACCTAACCCAGTCATGGTGGTACCCGACCCAGTCATGGTGGTATCTAACCCAGTCATGGTGGTACCTAACCCAGTCATGGTGGTACCCGACCCAGTCATGGTGGTATCTAACCCAGTCATGGTGGTACCCGACCCAGTCATGGTGGTACCCGACCCAGTCATGGTGGTACCCGACCCAGTTATGGTGGTACCTAACCCAGGCAAGGTGGTATCTGACCCAGTCATGGTGGTAGCCGACCCAGTCATGGTGGTAGCCGACCCAGTCATGGTGGTAGCCGACCCAGTCATGGTGGTAGCTAACCCAGTCATGGTGGTACCCGACCCAGTCATGGTGGTACCCGACCCAGTCCTGGTGGTACCCGACCCAGTCATGGTGGTATCTAACCCACTCATGGTGGTACCTAATCCAGTCACGGTGGTACCTAACCCAGTCATGGTGGTCTAACCCAGTCATGATGGTACCTACAGCAGTCACGGTGGTTCCTAACCCAGTCGGGGTTATACCTAACCCAGTCATGGTGGTAACTAGCCCAGCCATGTGGTGGGATCCTAACCCAGTCATGGTGGTATCTTACCCAGTCATGCTGGTTCAATACCTATAAGCCTGTCATGTGGGATCCCAAGCCATATCCCTGGCGCAATTAGGGTGCATTTAAGGCACAAATGAATTGAGACAGCTAGGCTGCAGTTGGGGCACAATTGGGGCACGCGCCCTATCTGCGCCCCCAATTTTGCCATTAGACTCAATATGGCTAGACCGCAAATTAGGGCGCATTTTAATTATATATATAATTATATTATATGCGCCATATTAGAGAATAGGGCGCAGTCTTAGGGCGCAGATAAGGCGCAGTTGGGACACAGAAAAGGCGCAGTTGGGGCGTGATTAGGGCGCACTCGCAGAATAATAGCATGAATGTTGTACTGATAGAGCGCAGTTAGGGTGCCTTTGGGGCGCAGTTAGGGTGCAATTAGACCACAGTTGGGGTGCAGTTAGGGTGCAGTTGGGGAACAGAACAGTATACATGCAGAAATTGAAGATTTAAGATGAACGATGATTATTGGCATCTACCTAGTCTAAATAAATCTAATTTTACTCTGCGGGTACATATTATTTTCATCTACAATGTACATTCACGGTTAGAATTACAATTATAAGACCGACCCAGTCATGGTGGTACCCGACCCAGTCATGGTGGTACCTAACCCAGTCGTGGTGGTACCCGACCCAGTCATGGTGGTACCTAACCCAGTCATGGTGGTCCCCGCCCCAGTCATGGTGGTATCTAACTCAGTCATGGTGGTACCCGACCCAGTCATGGTACCTGACCCAGTCATCGTGGTATTCGACCCAGTCATGGTGGTACCCGACCCAGTCATGGTGGTACCTAACCCAGTCATGGTGGTACCCGACCCAGTCATGGTGGTATCTAACCCAGTCATGGTGGTACCTAACCCAGTCATGGTGGTACCCGACCCAGTCATGGTGGACAGTGACCCGGTCTTCCCATTCCTAAAGCCGACAAGCTCAAACGGATAATAACTAGACACTGTGGACAGACACCCGGTCTTCCCATTCCTAAAGCTGACGAGCTCAAACGAATAATAACTCAGATACTGAACATGGAAGTCTTGAAGTTGAATCCGAACCCACGAGCTCTCAAGGTTATCACGTTAGCTATACAAACCACTCCTATATCCGTGGGAACGTGTCACTGTGCATTAAAAAAGGTATTCCAATCAAATCAAAAATATTTGACACTGGAGAATAAAATGCTACAACTTAGAGGTCCATATCTAGTAAGGTTCGAAAGCTATAGCGGTCCAAATATAGTGGAGTTTTCGACAATTACTATTTTCGGCTATTACCCTATCACTTCCGTCATATAACACAACATTAATTTAATTGCGTACACGGGATGCCTGGACTGGTACATTCGAAATATGAAGCCCACTAAACTTTTGCTGTGACGGTTTACATACAGGACAGGGTTTCCTATATGCATATTTCCTCTCAAAGTTATATCAAATTAGTGAATGGGGGTTTAACCGTGTTCACTAAAGATAAATAGAATGAAAATTTTGGTTTTTCCCAATTATCTTCTATTATTTATGGTAATTTTTCTCCAATACTACATTGATTCTGTTGGACCATGTGATGACCGATAATGATATGCAAATTTGAAGTTCAAATGCGTAACAGTTTTTTAATGGTACACGCCACAATACCCACAAACGGAAGGGGCGATAACTTTGGAATGGAGGTCAAGGTCAGGTCAAAACTTAGGTCACTTCATTCCTGTGTTATCGGGAACATGCATTTTAAATTTCAGGATCATATAGATAATACTTCTGGAGAAAATCAACTAAGACACTTTTTACATCAAGTTATATTCAAGGTCAAGGTCACATCAGAGCCTCAGTTAAGTAATGGCAAACGAAAGACCATTCAGGGTTCTATATGAAGCGTTTGTTTCAATACTGTCACTGATCTACTTTTGGAGAAAATGGGGGTCATAGTTTCGATGTTTGAATTGATATTTCTAACGAGGTCAAGGTCATATTCTGGCTATGGTGATGAACTCATGATGTTGTACTCTCATTGGTTGAGCCGTTTACGAGTTGAGCTCGGATCTTACACCTCAAATAAAAACCATTTTATAGGTCAAAGGTCAAAATCAAAAGAATCTTTTCTGAGCGCTTGAACGTGTTAATTAATGTACCAAATATGCAGTTGATAGCTGTTGATATTCAAAATTTATATAATTTTGAAAAAATCAAGAGGAGTTAACCCAGAAGTTTGACTACCTAATAGCCAAAAAACAATGGGGATCATGGCCATAAACATGCCATGCACACTGCCGCTTTTGGAGAAGGTCAGTAGTATCGTTTTAGCTGCAATCTGGTAACAGCACAAAACGCATTCAGGGAAGAGAACTCGAAAACTGCTTGGCTGACCTACATATTTTTTTGGAACATTTTATGGAGAATTTCTTCAAATACTTACATTCTACCTCTCACATGCCTGCTCTCATGCGTTTGGTCGATATTCACAAAATGAAATTCAACTTTACAGGCCTGTATCTCATTAGGTCAAGGTCAAAGGTCAAAACTCTAAACTATGGACTAAGCCCCTGACTGATATCTATAAGTGTGTTTAATCTCATACCTCCATCTTCATAGGTTAAGCAGATATTCGACTCTTCCTTGGAATAATAATAACATGAATTGCAGACAAGCACCTAAAAGGTGCGTGGACCCCTCAGCCTGTTTTTTTAGTCAAGAAGGATCAGCGCTGCATCTAGAGCCAATTTAGTTTCGGAAAACATATGGGCGCCCAAAGATTTGAAGAAAAAAGGGTCATAACGTGAAAATATATGCGAAACGCAGAGAAACTTCACACTGCACAACTACACGGCACTGAGCACATATCCTGCGAATTTCATAATTGTCCATAATATTAAGAGACCCAGCCCGGACAAATCCCAATTCACGGAGATTTCAGGAATAAAGGGCCATAACTCTTGAAAATATAAGCGAAACGCGGAAAAACTTCACGCTGCACAACTATGGGGCACTGAACCCAAATCCTGCAAATTTCATAATTGTCCCTACAATATTAACCAAGATCCAGCCCGGACAAGTCCCATTCATAGGGATTTCAGAAAAAGGGCCATAACTCTAGAATATGATACCGGAACTCGGAACGCTGCACAACTATGAGGCATTGGACACATTCCATGCAAGTTTCAATTCTGTCCCTCAAATATTAACCGAGATATTGTGCGGACAAGAAATTCGGATGGACGGACGGATGGACGGACAGATAGACAAAGTGATCGCTTAATTACAAAAAGGAACTGGGAGTTTGGGATCAGAACCTGCAAAAAATCCCTGGATACCATATATAACAGACTTCGGTTTCACATGAGTGGTGTGCTGGAATTACAGCAGATTAAAGAATTAGCTTTATTAGTGGCAATTTAACAAGTAAACACACTGATTGACACAGGCCCACCCTTATCATTATTTGAGGGGGGGGGGCATAAGCTCCAGGTATGCAAACTGGTTCAAAATTGCCCCGAGTCAGGCTACAAATGGGCTCTCCTAATCACTCGTTTTAAATAATTCCAAGGTACAGTAACATGTTTGGTGACAAAAATTGAAGCATTATGTTGTACCAGTTAAATGTGTGGGCACAGATATGGTTCATGCAAAAGTTTTAGGATGAATCATATGATGTAGAATAGAATGATTTACTAGCAAAATTAAAGAAAAATGTTGTCCTTCATTCAATGAGAATCTTGAATGGACCACGCTTTCTTTTATCAGGGAACCTTCAAAATTCACAATGAAACATGCAACCAAGGGTTCCCGATGGGCATAGATAACAGTGCAAAAGCTAAGCCATCAATAAATAATAATTAAAAAAAAAATTAAAAATCATGAAATCATCATAGCCATCTGAAAATCTAATCATTTCATCAGTGAACATTCAGGAAGCTCTCACCAAAGTTTGGTCAGGCCCGACTTCATAGATCTGCAGATATTCAGCGGACAAGAACATGTTGATGGGCATAGATAACAGTGCAAAAGCTGAACTATCAATAAATAATTAAAAAAAAATTTAAAAATCATGAAATCATCATAGCCATCTGAAAATCTAATCATTTCATCAGTGAACATTCAGGAAGCTCTCACCAAAGTTTGGTCAGGCCCGACTTCATAGATCTGCAGATATTCAGCGGACAAGAACATGTTGACGGATGGACGGACGGACGGACAGACGTACGTACATGGCAACGACAAGACCCCACAGACTCCATCTGAAATGGAAAGACCTAAACATATATGTGCATGTACTAGAATTTATTTATTTATTTCAGGATCCAACAGGCACAGGGCCCAATTACAGGTCTGATAAAAACACACAAATCATACACACATAACAAAAGCACACAAAACGAGGAAATAATAAAAAGACATTATTATATAATATCCTATAACTAATACATGTACGGGTTAAAGATAAATAGATTGAACAAGTGTCGTGTATAAATATAAAAGTGGTTATATGGCAGCTATAAAACGTGCATACATGGGATAAGAGGTAAAGAAACATATATAGTATAAAACATCGCTAATATAAAAGAAAAGTCTAGGAAGCAAGATATCACAGATATTTCGTCTAAATTGTACATGATTGCTAAAAATGTCTAAAGTAGTAAAGTCTCTAGAGAGGGAATTAAAAAGCTCCATAGATCGGGGAAAGAATGGAAATTTTATAACATTGATCTTTGATCTAGTTGGTCTAAAGATTTCAACAGTTCGAAGCTTCCTAGAGGGACAGTTATACTGGACCTGTGATACGAGATACATAGAGTCTACTGTAGAGTTAACACATTTATGTAAGAAAAAAATATCAGATGCCTGACGTCGAAGTCGTAGAAGTGGCAGATTAAAATATTTACATAGCTCTACATACTGGTCTGAAGAATACATTACTTTGGATTTAAAACATAAAAACCAAGAAGAATTAGGTCATCTGACACTTTTGCTCACTTTTTTTTTTTCTTTTCTTCAAATTACATGTACTTCTACACACATCTGAAACCCTTTACATTATCCACTATCCACAAAACAGAGGTAAAACACTAACCAAAATCTTGTCAAATGGGCATGAAATTTTCAAATTCAAAATGGTTCTTTGAAAACCATTATATCTGCCTTTGTTAATATCAGCCAATAAGATAAAGGTCATGTGACAGTTTTGACTAATAAGATAACATGCTATTGTGCAGTAGATAGGGCGCAATTCGGGAGCAGTTGGGGTGCAATTTGGGAGCACTCTGAGAACAATAGCATGAAAGATGTACAGGGTGCAGTCGGGGTGCAGACAAGGAGCAATAGCTTTTTCAAGTAAATTTAAAGTCTGATTTTTTTGTTGAAATAATGTTATTAAAATTAAAGGTTATACCACATGACTCTATACTACTTTGCATTAAAACATACCCAGTAGTTTTCCAAACAACAAATTAGTATTTTTTTCTCGAATAATGTCATCGAAGTGGGTTTTAGGACCATTTTGTATAACCTTTAAGTATGAAAGTCCAAATTCACATTAATGAATTTATAGCTCAGAATAGTGAAGAAAGCAGACAGTCTGAATTTTTGGGAAAAACATTTTTTACTAAGACATGCATACACATGTCTTTAAAATGACACACATAGATGTATGAAAAAAACTCCAGAAGGCACAAGTATACATGTATGGTTCACTCTGAATTTTAGATAAAATGGTTAATGTCCAGAGGGCGCATTTAGGGGCGCAGTCTGAGTTCTCGAGAAAGTAGTCATATCCACAGAGCGCAAGTAGGGTGCAGTCTGAATATCAGAGAAAAAATTTTCAAACTAAAACGAGAACTCGTGGACTCCGAAAAGGCTGCCATTATCTGCGTGCATTTTATGGCTTTGATGTTTGAGTATAATCTGCAGAAATACATAGTTTTTCCTATTTCACAAAATTGGGTCATGTGTAGGCCTATAGTGCTGTGTTAGGACTGTATGTATAATGCTTTATTTACCTTTGTCAGTCATAACAGGAAAAAATGTACAAAGTACAATACTTTATGGTTCAGAGAAAAGTTAATGAAATCAGAGCATTTGAAGTCCACCGACCTTGAAACTACGGATTTGGCTTGTAACCTTAACATTCAGTACTCTGACAGCATGGAAACTAATCTAGATCCTGTGGCAAGTTAACCACATACAAAATTTGAAAATGATCTGTTCAGGTTTTCAAAAGTTACTGTCAGAGTCTAGCGGATCACCATTAAAAACAAGCCCAAGAGACATCTTGCAAAGAGCGAGTGAGTGAATATGATTTAACGTCGCTTTCCACCCTATTTCAGTCATATCACGATGTTTGGTTCCTATTCCTCTTCACACCCGGAAACCACACAGGAAGGGTCCTATTCTCCATGCATGGGTGCCCCAGTTAGTCATCTCTTATGACAAGCTGAGACCTATTCTTACGATCATCTGGAGTGTGGACACAAGTACGGACCCCAATACTATATTCACCCCTTTAGCCCTTCGGGGGACAGTTATAGAGGAAAAAAATAATGAATGTATCGCTGCAGTTCAAGTTGAGGAAAGCTTTGTCATACGATTCGAGCACCCTATTCAATGTATTGCTTAAATAATGGTTACATGTATGATGTGTAATAATATTTTATAACATGAGATTGATCTAATCAAAACCCCTCGGCTTTCCCCAAGTGATTGAGACCCATGTGTAGTGTGAATTGGGGAAGAGATAGTTCCATGTGGGATGATTAAGATATACCGGTAGTTGGTTACATTCAGGCATACAGCACAGAAATAGAAAAATTATATATCTGTAAAGGGGCATAACTTTGTAAAATATGGGACGATGCCACTTTCGACAGGCGTCTGACTTAGCACTCTGTAAAATAAGAATCGAGACAAATAAGCTGTACCGAAGACGGATCTGCAGATATAACTTGTACATTCAGCTACAACTAAAAAAATCGAAGATTACTACATCCGAAAGGGGCATAACTCCATAAGCCGAGGCGAGTAATCCTTTGTTGGCTTGTAGAATACAACAATATAAACAAGTTTCCAAAATATATAGTAGCTATATCGAACACAGTTCTGCAGATATAGTTGGTTACATTCAGGGATATAGGACCGAAATAGAAATTAATATATCTGTAAAGGGGCATAACTCTGTAAAGTATGGGCCGAGGGGCGCCACTTTCGATTGGTGTCTGACTTAGCACTCTGTGAAATAAGAACCAAGACGAATAAGCTGTACCGAAGACGGATCTGCAGATCTAACTTGTACATTCAACTACAACTAAAAAAATCGAAGATTACTACATCCGAAAGGGGCATAACTCCATAAGCCGAGGTGAGTAATCCTTTGTTGGCTTGTAGTATACAACAATACAAACAAGTTTCCAAAATATAGTAGCTATACTGAACACAGTTCTGCAGATATAGTTGGTTACACTCAGGCATATAGGACAGAAACAGAAATTTAAAAATCTGTAAAGGGGCAGAACTCTAAAATATGGGCCGAGGGAAGCCATTTTCGATAGGCGTCTGACTTAGCACTATATAAATAAGTGTTGAAAATTTGGTGGTTTTTGTCTCAAGTGGTTTTGCCTAAAATGCGGTAACGGACGGACGTACGTACGGACGTACGGACGTACATGGCGCGACAATACCCCGAGGCCAAAATGGCCGAGGGGTAAAAACTGGATATTATGAAATGATAAACATGGTACTGAACTCGAATTTTAAAGAAAATCTTGACCTAAAATAGGACCTTTTGTACCACTGACAAAGTTCATAGATGTTTTAAAGCATCTTCCCTACTGAAATATTCACTGGTTTTGCATATTATCAAATAAGTGTGACTTGCAGTTTCAGATTCCTGTTGTCTGCTATAAAATGAATAAAATATTTTTTTCTCCAAGTATTTCTGGTTATTTGCAACAACAACAGTTTCACACTGGCACATATAAAAATGAACCAAACATTTTTCCTTTTCTGGTGAAACTGTTGCATGTAGTATGCAACATATTGATATTTATGTATTCCTAAACAAAGCAAACGAACAGCATTGTGGAAACATAGCACCATGTGATTTTGTGTTGCAGCAGCACAACCTGTAACCATCTCGGTCATCTATATACACGCGGTAAGACTGACCCTGGCCTACTTTCGGCAACTGCAAGAGGGAATTTCCATAAATCAATACCACGTGACTTCGTCAGCGAATCAGCAAAAGTCTACCGAAGTAACCCCAACGTAACTCGCCATTTTAGAGTCATGTGATGTCCTACTTGTTCAAAATCACACCTCTTGTATGATACAAAAGTTATTCATACCTATATATTTTGTAAGCCCAGGCAATATCTGTTTCAGAAGTGGTATGAAAACCTGTAATTTATCAGATTTCTCAAGTCTGTTCTCCGCCGGATGAAGGCCGAACAAAATCCGATAAAGTACCGGATATCGCTCCGCGACAATGGAGACACACGATTAGCAAGCCATCTTATGAATGGCGAAGTGTATGCAAATGGCAAATGGGAAGGGAACGGAGGGAAGGGGGAGAGGCAGGGAAACCTACTTGTAACAGAGCAGATCTAATGCTGCCATTTTATAGTGCTGTCCCACTGAAATATCATGCCGTAGGCAGGCATGACACCCCACTCAGTCACATTATACTGACACCGAGCGAACCAGTCCTTGTTCTATCCTCTTAATGCTGAGCGTAAGCGAGGGAGCAACAAGTTCCATTTTTCAAGTCTTAGGTATGACCCGGCCTGGGATCGAACCCAGTACCTACCGCTTACGAGGTCAAAAGCAGGAAATTAACACGAGGGCGAGACTCACAAAACCCCTCGGCTTCCCCCGATCAATTGAGAAATATGCTGAGAAAGTGCAATATATTATGGTTACAGGGCCTGATCTAGATTTTTAATTAGGGCACCTAGACATGGTGCAGAGTGTGATAAGTTATAATGAAATAGGCCATGATGTGGGACTGTCGAAACCTATGGAAGCTGTGGGAGTACTAAATGGTCTAAATACAGCCGGATATCTAATGCATATTTAGCAAAAGTACTTGCATTAGTATTGGTTTCAGCCTGTTCAGAGAGGGGACTGGTTTTTTGTTTTATTTGGGGGGGGAGTGCCCAAACTCATCAAAATGAGCTCAAAAATAGCCTGGGTCAGGCCTGGGCTACATTTACTAATCATTCAGGATTGTACTTTTTACAGCATATCATTATTCTGCAGATTTAACAGCTACGATAACATTCAAGCAAATATCACAAAAGGGGCATAATGTTTCTGTAGGCTTCTACACATACAAGGAGATAAATAATTTGGTAGCTGTACCGAACACAGTTCTTCATTACACCCTGAAAAGGGCATAACTCCATAAACTAAGAGCCGAGACATTGAATTCTTTTGAATGCTTCTAGAATACAACTACATAAATAAATTTCCCAAATTTAGTAGATGTACCGAACACGGGCCTGCAGATATGACTTGTGCACTCAACTTATATATCACAAAATCAGAGATAATTAGATCCGAAAATGGGCCGAACTCCTTAAAATATGGGCTGAGACGACCAACATTTTATAGGCAGATAATAGTGCACATGGGTGTAACTCAGTAAAATAAGAGCTTAAATCACTAATTTTCTGTTGAATTCTAGAATACAACTATATAAATAAGTTTCCAAAATGTAATGTATTAAACAGTTCTGCAGATATAGTTATCAAGCACGTATCACAAAATAAGAAATTATTAATCTGTAAAGAGGCATAACTCTGTAAAATATTGGCCGAGTGAAGCCATTTTCGATAGGTGTCTGACTTATACTTAGATAAATAAGGTCCCAAAATTTGGTCACGGTACCGTATCTAGAGTGGTTTTGCCTATAATTCTGTGATGGACGGACGTACGTTCATGGCAACAATACCCGATGTCAAAATTGCTGAGGGGTAAAAACAATAAAGTCATTGTCCCTTAATTCATAGTTCAATTCAGGGTTTATTAGCTAATTATAGCTAATTAGATGACGACTTGACTTTGGTGATCATTTTTATATCCTGAAATTCGCTGATATGCTAGTAAATTTTAATTTATGAGACCTCTGAAATATCAGGATATGTATGGGCAGAAATTTCATCGTCTGTAGAGGTACATATACAAGAGCGAACGATGTTTTGACGACTTAAATTACAACTACAACATGAATGGAAACACATCGTTACAGACTCTTCCGTTCAGCAAATAACGATCAAGAATCGCTGCATAATATTCTTGCATATTATGAAGAGATACATAGCTCTATTTGTTGTTTTTTTTATGTTGATAAAAGTCCCTCAATTCATTTTTCAACTGGCTGGACCTGAATTAGCTCTCGAACCGAAAAGTGCTGTCGCAAAATTTTGGCTGCCTGACCCGGAACAGATTCCTGCTTCAAAAGGAATGTGGCATACCGTTCTGCGCTCGTATGGATTAAATACATATTTGCCAACTTCCCTGGCCTTTTACTCCCACTGTCTCGCTCATTTTATTCCGTGAACGGCAAAAAAAAAAAAAAAAAATTATCGAGCTGAACCTTTCAAAGACGAAATCCCGTCGCCATTTTCAGAACCCTTGATTACCGCGCTAAGTATCATAGGAGATTTCAATTTTATCGAAGTACCGTCATATCTCGTTGATCCGAGATTTGCCCGCCATTATCCCACAATCGGCGTCAACAGAGTGTATTTCGATGAAGAAAAGCACATTTTCGCTAGTTCTAATCACCATTAAATTATAACGAATTTCCAGTTCAAAGTCGTTTCCACATTTGGACCTATGACCGTTAGCCCCAACTCTGCTTTGTTTTCTCATAATCTTGCGGTCAAAGCGATTTTAGCCCCCATGAGACCAAGCCAATCCAATAAGGCTGCACGCTTACACGGCAACCTTATCTCTAGCTTCTGGGGCGCATTCCTGAAGGGTGCAATTAGGGTGCAGCAGGGTGCATGGGATGAAGAAATAGGGCGCAATTAGGATGCAGTAGATAGACAAGGCGCATGTAGGGCGCAATTGGGGTGCGCGCCCTAAATATGGCGTGCGCCCTATTTCCGTGACGGTGCAGTTATGTTGGTTCCTAACCTAGTCATGTGGGATCCTAACCCATCCATGTGGTATTCCTAACACCATCATGGTGGTGCCTAACCCAATCAGGGTGGTAATTAACTTTAATTTTATTTCATTCCACATCAATCTCAACAGTCAACCTAGTCGTGTGGTGGGATCCTAACCCAGTCGTGGTGGTACCGTACCTAAGCCTGTAATGTCATGGGATCCCAACCCAGTCAAGTGAAATCCTAACTCAAGTCATGTGTGATCTTAATCCAGGCAGGGTGGCAACTAACCCAGTCACGTGGTGCAATGCTAATCCAGTCATATGGGATTCCCAACTCCATCATGGTGGTACCTAAACCAGTCACTCACAGCATTCTTCTGTTTTGGCGTCAGCAAAGCGTCTCTCTACCACACAAGGATCGACTCAGTGTATGGGCTTGTGATCAAACTTCAGCTGTAATTCTACAAGACAAGAGAAACTAATCAGGCCCTAACATTTTAAAAGAATACTTAACCTGAATATAGGTTATGTGAAATTTCCCCATTTCTGAAATCTATTCGCATAACCTTATAACAGGTTATGCAGATAGGTTATGCCAAATGAGTTTTGCTGTGGCTAGGACTTGGTTTTTGACTGGAGTTCATTCAATAAAACTTGCTGTTGCTATCTATGCCGGCATTTTGATTTTGTATGTAATAATAACACAGCAAGGAAGCAATCAGAGATTGCTCAATGAGAAGACTTTTCACTGAAGTAACTCAAATACATGGCCGCCAAACTGTTTATCCTATCAACGGAAAAGGGAGTGAGTGCAACACATCATGGCCTTTCTGATATCATGTTACAAAAAAAAGTAACTATCAAGCTTAAAAAAATTAAGCCCTTGCAAAATTTGCGATTTTTTTCCACAAAATTCAAGATGGCGGCAAAACCTATAGTTTACATATTCGTCATCGTCGTGCCTAAGTGCATATGGTCGATTGCTTTCCCCATCGAAATTCAGAACATTAAACAATCACAACAACAATGAAACATGCAATATTCATTGGTCTGCTATGGCCATTTTGAATTGACAGGTCAGCTTGCCTTTCAATGCAATTCAATCAGGAGGGGCCTATTCAAGGGGAGATAATTCAAATGTCCGATACAGAGCTTACTAGTTTCTTGTCATTTTTGTAATGGGTGAACATGTCCCTCGATTAGAATTTAATTAGCTCAGACTGTCCCAAAATACAAAGATTTAATTTAACCACAAAAACGTTGGATAAACAATAGCCAGCCCTCACCCATGTGGGAATAATACCTTTTTTGTGTCTGAATTATGTAAAACTCCTACATTGAAACGACACCACTGTACATGGGGAGATGAAATTAGATGTTGGGGTACTGTTGGGTTCTAATTGTCTGAAGGCAGACTGCAGAGAGTAGGAATTTGGCATTGTACTGAGTGATATTAATGTGAAGTGAAATGCAAGGTCTGATGCAGAAAATGAGGAATGAAACAAATATGCACCTACTTCAACAAGATGGCAAGGGAAGGAGAACCACCAAATATTCTACACAGCGAAATCTAGAAATACGAAGCTGCGCATCTGAAAACCCCTCGGCTCTGGGCGCCAGCCATTCATAATGTATTCAATTTAAAACAAGACTTCAGGAACACCAAGCAGTCAAGTAACAAATATACAGATTATGAAAAATTTTGCCATTAGAAATGGCCTCAAACGTTTCCGTCCAATCAGAGAAACCGGTATTCATTACTAAGTCTGTTGATGCATCGACGATGTATACCAAATTTTACATCGAACATTTGAAAATTATCTGAGATAGAGATCCCTAATGATTTCGCATAAATTAAAGATGGCTGCCCATCCTTCCCACCACTCAGAGAAACTGATGTGGTTATTCATTGCAAGTCTCTTGATACATAGATTCTGTATACCAAGTTTCATATAGAACACTGAAATGGTATCAAAGATAAACATCATTAAAGATTTTGCATAAATTAAAGATGGCCACCAAGGTTTCCGCCCAAGCAGAAAAACCAGAACTGTCTAATCGATGTATACCAAATTTTACATTGAGCACTTGAACCGTATCAGAGATATAGATCATTAATGATTTCGCATAAATTAAAGATGGCCGCCCATCCTTCCCGCCACTCAGAGGAACCGATGTGGTTATTCATTGCAAGTCTCCTGATACATCGATGCTGGATACCAAGTTTCATATAGAACACTGAAATGGTATCAAAGATATATATCATTGAAGATTTTGCATAAATTAAAGATGGCCGCCAAGGTTCCGCCCAATCAGAAACGCCATTTATCGTAAGTCTATTGATGCTTCGATGATATATACCAAATTTTACATCGAGCACTCGAACAGTATCAGAGATAGAGATCATTAATGATTTTGCATAAATTAATGATGGCCGCCCATCCTTCCCGCCACTCAGAGGAACTGATGTGGCTATACATTGCAGATCTCTTGATACATCGATGCTGTATACCAAGTTTCGTATAGAACACTTGAATGGTATCAGAGATATATATCATTGAAGATTTTGCATAAATTAAAGATGGCCACCAAGGTTTTCACCGAATCAGGGAAACTGGTTTGGTCATTCCTTTGAAGTTTCTTGATGCATCGATGATCTATACCAAGTTTCACACTGAACAGAGAAATGGTACCTAAGATACACAAGATTAATGATTTCGCATAAATTAAATATGGCCGCCAAAGTTTCCAACCAATCAGGTCCAGATTCAATAGGGTTCTGGGTCATGAGCATATGGATGTGCAGTGCAAGTTTGGGGTGCCTAGGGTAAGTCGTTCTAAAGATATCTTGGTAACAAGAAACCTGTGATGGTTTCGCATAAATTAAAGATGGCCGCCAAAGTTTCTAACCAATCAGGTCCAGATTCAATAGGGTTCTGGGTCACAAGCATACGGATGTGCACTGCAAGTTTGGTGTGCCTAGGGTAAGTCGTTCTGAAGATATCTTGGTAACGAGAAAGGTGTGACGGACGGACGGACAGACGGACGGACAGACGGACAGACGTACATGACGACGACAATACCCTTCGGCCAAATTTTGGCCGAGGGGTAAAAAGGGAAGAAGATATCAAATCATGTGATACAAGGTTCCAACAAAATGACTAATGCAATGTCTTATTAAAGATGGATTTGAAATGATATTGCAAAATCTTTACTCCTCCACATAAACGCATGGTGCTGCATGTACTCTAGTTCCATTATTGCATCACAAAGTCATCACAAACACAGCAAGGAAGCAATCAGACATTGTTCAATTATATGCCCCCCCCTTCCGCTTTAACTTGACACTGCTCCGCCATTGTTCTGTTCTGTATTGGTCTGTGGAGACCTAATTTGGCTAATTATAAAAATTCTGTTTCAGTCACTTTTTACGGCATGCCACGCATAATATATTCCAAGTATCGACCAACAATGTTTTGATGCAAGATGGTCGCACGGGGCTTTCGCCAAATCCAATAATGTGACCTGGTTATGAGATCTACATTCCTTGGGAGTATATTGTGGTGAAATTATGAAGCCATCGTGAACTTTGAATTTTGCACCCAATTCACTCTTTTTGAGGCAATTTCATACTTCAGGACCTATGTGGTCTGCTTTGGAATGTAGATTAACAATTTCATAGCCATTTTCCCCGTTCAAATCGGTTATGGACCGAGATCCAGCCTGTATAAATAAATATATCCCATTCACTTAGGTTTGATCAACAAAGGGCCATAACTCTTGAAAGTATAACCAAAAGCAGAGAAACCTCACACTGCACAACTATGGGGCATTGACCCATGCTTGTCCATACAATATTAACCGAGATCCAGCCCTGACAAGTCCCAATCCACAAAGACTTGATGAACAAAGGACCATAACTCTTGAAAATATATGCGAAACGCGCAGAAACTTCACGCTGCACAACTACAGGGCACTGACCAAATACCCTGCAAATTTCATAATTGTCCATACAATATTAACCAAGATCCAGCCTGGACAAGTCCCAATTCACGGAGATTTCAGGAACAAAGGGCCATAACTCTTGAAAGTATAAGCGAAACGGGGAGAAACTTTACGCTGCAAAACTGTGGGGCACTGACCACATATCATGCAAATTTCATACTTGTTCATACAATATTAACCAAGATCCAGCCCGGACAAGTCCCATTCACAGAGATTTCAGAAAAAGGGCCATAACTCTTGAAAATTATACCGAAACTCTGAAAAAACTCTACGCTGCACAACTACGAGGCACTGGACACATTCCATGCAAGTTTCAATCCTGCCCATTAATTATTCACCGAGATATCGCGCGGACAAGAAATTCGGATGGACAGACGGACAAATGGATGGATGGACAGACGGATGGACAAAGCGATCGCTATATGGCCACCCTCTAATTAGAGGGGGAGCAGAATTAATTTGAGAAATTATAAAAGATCAGGTATGCTGTTGTCATCACACGCAGGATGTGGGGGCATACATACCTTTCTAATAGATCTGCAGAGGATAACGGACAGTCCCGCTACTTCCAGCTTCCAGCGGATAACTGAATATGTTGAGAAAATAGGGAAAAATATGTCAAAACACCAACATGGTAGTCCTCAATGGGAAGGAAAACATACCTCAAGTGATGTGTAAAATATCCCACTTCTCATCTTTTACTATTATTATACAGGGTGTTCCAGAAGTCTTGGTCACATTTCAAATCCTCGTATCTGCTGAGCCATGAATGGTAGTAAGATGAAACTGGTACCATTTGAAAATGAAAGTCATTAAGTTTTGTGTAATGCTAATGATGTTGCCATATGCATTTGTATATCCTCAATAGTTTTCAATATATTCAATGTCAAAATGTGACCAAGACTTCTGGAACACCCTGTACTATACTATTATTCTAAACTTGGATAGAATGGACAGAGCACGATTTGAATTAGAGGAAGAGAAATAAACTTATAAAGTTATGTAAAATATATATATATCATTGGAAGAAGAACTCAAGAGAAATCATCACAAATGGGAAGCATATCAGCTGAAAAGAAGTGACAACACTGAAGTGAATAACATGAATCAGAAGAATATTAAGGTAGCGGGAGGAAATATTGCATTTACAAGGCAGAGGGGTTTTTAGACAAAAATTGTTCATCTACTCAATTTCAAATATTGTAAAACTGTCACTAACTCAATTTATTTGACTTTTTCATCTAAAAACTGATAAAATGAGTTTTTTGCCTTTTCCATCAAAAAAATGATAACTTGCTCTTGTTTTATTTTTATTATTTTATCCCTACGCCAAGGTCATTGTTTTCATTGAACGACCTCCGTTGAATGGTGATGGAGCACTGCGATCACATACATTTCATGATCTCCCCTCAGCCGTCCCTCCCCCCTTTGATTTTAGCCCTGTGAATTTTGTAGCATGAATTGAAATGACACACCACAGAACCAAGATTTTGTTTTCCATTGTAAGTGCATTGAATTTATAACATTTATTCTCACCTTCCAATATGCCATTTGTGTTTATGTGGCAGAAAAACAGCTGACACTGTCACAGAAGGAGCAACAATGCGTTAATTTCACGGCAGAACTAAAGCATGAAAATTCCTCCCAAGCATTCGTGTATTACAATAATTTATTAGTTAGTTTTGGAGTCTAAACAAAAAATTCTCAATTTACTGTAACAAGGGCAGAGGTTGCACGTTGCTTGTTTTCCACCACAAAACACAGGGCGAGACACTTACTTCGACGCGAGGCAGGTATCATACACGTTCAATCTGAGTTCCAACAGATCAAAGAAGTTGAAAAATGACAAGTATGACAAATATATTTTTCATTTGTGTTCTTGTTGAGATTTTCTCGCTTACGACTGTCAAGCATGCCTGAAGAAAATGGCGCTGGAATGGTCGGGAACCCTTCATCGAAAACCTAGCAGTTCAATGCCACAGATATCTGGCGGTACTCGAGAGCGAATTGCCTCCCTTGTCATAAGATAAGGTTTATTAACATAAAACGTATCATACGATATTACGACGACGTCAAGAAAAATAATCTCTGTGAAAGCTTCTAGAGCGCGTTTCATTTTCACTGGACATCCCATGACGAGGCGCGGTGTCTGCAGCTAAACAAACATACGGAAACCCGGGAAGTGGCAGAGATGACATGAAGAGTGGGCTCGGATATGGACATTTATTGTCATAGAGACGAAGGTGACATGAACAACGATAACAACCTTGTATTGTAAACTTTCGGTTGCGATAACTTTCCCGTGATCGGGACATTTTTGTTCGGCCCTGTCTTACATAAACTCAATCTTTTATGAAAAAAACTCAATTTTTTTCTAGCTCAAAACTCAATTTTGAAAAAATCGCAAAAACTCGATTCAAATTAGTTTTCATCGGGAAAACCACAATGAAAAACTGTCTAGAAAAACCCCTGACAAGGGTGATGATATTTATAGGCTAAGAATATAATCAAGTTCAGGCAAAACTCCCTTTGCTAAAATAGACTTTTCATGGGGGATAATGGAACAGAGTTTGCTCCCCTGCCATTGTTCAGTTTGATATTATCTCCCTTGTTTGAATTTACCTGAAATTTGTTCCAAATTGACCAATTTCTCAGTTTATGTACACAAGTAATTCTTCAAAAATCCACAGACCATGTACGGAATCCTGGAAGGGTTAAAATACAATAAATCACAGATAAAGAAGGTGAAAGTTTATATCTGTGTTGGTAGTCACTGAGATAACATCTCAACTGCAAAATTGTCTCAAATGCAAAGAATCAGGAGATATTTGGCACGTGCTCCTGTATCATTGAGTACGACAGTATATTGCAAAGACCAATTTCTTCAAATGTTGTTCCATTCTACACTTATTCAATGTACATAATTTAATTCACATTACAAAATGCCCCGATACTCTGGGTCAAACAAATTATTTAAGTTATTCTTCATCTATTATCGGAAACTGGTGCAAGATGAACATGAATGCATCTTTGGAAGTCCTTGTTATTACCACTTCAATCAGTACATACCGTGAAAAACACCAGGGACACTATGACGACAGTTCAAAATATTCGGGATGCAGTGACAAAAATATCTAGAAAAGAAAAATGTCCTGATGGATTTTAATTCATACTGCCTATGAAATTGGTATTTTGATACAGCATCTTCTTTATACTTGTAATATGTGCAACACAATTCTTTATTGGTCACTTTAAGAAGAAAGCCGAAATATAAATAAGAAATAGTGTTTGATAGACAATTTACAAAAAAAAAACATTCTATTTCGGTGGTCAGTTAGAAGATTACAAACCTCATATATACACAGGTCCACTCCAGGCAAATTCAACGTGAAGAAGAAATTAACTTCCAATCGTCTCTCTCAGACTGAGCTATTCACCTGACAAATATAAGAATAGAAGTAGAATATAGTAAATGAAATGATTGAGCAGTGAGAGTAGTCGTATTTGTACCATAATGTTAAATGAAGACAACAACGTATAGAACAACGCAATATTCAGACAAACTAATTAAAACAATTATCTGTCTGACAACACCGTATAGCACTGTTTTTGTTGAGTTTGAGACATTGTTGTATTGATGTGATATAAAATAAATAATGGCGAAGCATCACATTGGGTTTGTTGAAATCGTTTGATTTCAAATTACTCTCATTTGATGGCATTTAAATGAGAAGTCATTATGCACATATATAATCCATTAATGCATTGAGAAGACTATATCAGTGCATGTTAGTACTTCCACCACCAATGAAAACATCAATCATGTAATAAGCAACATCAATTTTTTTAGAATATTTAGTATTTACATGAGTATATAGTGTGACCAACATCACAGGACCTACAAAGTAGGGTAGGCAATAGGACTCTGACACAGATTGAACTCCCCCAGCTGAAATCCTGCCTATAGTAAGATGGGCACTGCCCAAGTCAGGATCACCAATGATTTTCATCAAAAATTACCAGAAATTTTCATCAATAGTAGGTCAGCTCAGAACTTGCTGGTAACAGTCCCCTGATACACTTTCATGCCAAAAATCAAGGTTCTAATATCAACGGTTCTCCTTATTTTGCCGACGAAAGGATTCAGATGGATGGACTGACTGACTGACTCACTCACTCACTCACTCATTACCGGACAATTTGCAAATGAGAGCCTACTACATAGGAATATGAATTTTTTTTTCATTTCAATTTTAGTGTTTCAGGAGCAAACATTCCCAAACTGTGTCCTATAGGTTTTGTATTGTGAGGTGTGTGATTGCAGGGTAATGTGAAGTTCAGTGATTGACAAATAAACCAGGATATATGAATGGCGTGCCGAAGAGATAGACTTCCAAAGTGCAATTCTTCACTGGAGTCTTTAAGGTGATGTGCTCCACTATGATAAAACATGTATCTAAAACTGGATCATCCTCCACCAACTCAATGTCTTCTCGGATCCAGTCTTTCTCCAAACAGAGTTTGTAGATATCATCATCATCGTATTTCACAGCAAACTGTTCGTAGGTTACCATGGAACACTGATCCTCAGGGTAGGTTGGAGCCTCTCCTGGCGGACATTTACAAAGAACATCTCCAGCAATTCACTTTTTGCAGTTATTTACTGTCCATTAGAAAATTAAACGAAACTGACCTTAAGTTGAAGTTTGATTGAAATCCTGTCACACTGCAGACTAATCAGAGATCATGTGAGATGTGCGGAGCATTCCCATAGTTCATATTTCAAACCAGCTTCAGAATATATACATATTAAGGGCGAGAGATACCAGGGAGGGCACGTGATCTCTGATTAGTCTGCAGTGTGATAGGATTTCAATCAAACTTCAACTTAAGGTAAGTTTCGTTTAATTTTCTAATACTGTCACACTGCTGACGTAATCAGCAGATCACGTAAGATGTTTAAATTGGTGACCACTCAGGTCTACCAGAGAAAAGGAAAAACTGAAGGTATAATTGCTTTTCAATATAACATGTGTTTATTTATTCACCCAGAACAACCAGACTACATCGTGCAAATAAAAAGCATCATGCTATGAAACTTGGGAGAATAATCTCACTTGGCTGGTGCCTAATCATTAAATTCAGTTCCATCTCAAAAGTTATCTCCCTTTAACAGATTTATCTCCCTTGTAGTACAGCCATTCCAAATTGTCCTTCATTGCTCACTGGCTTGTTGTAGTACTTCCTACATGTGTACTCCCTTGACCACCCAGCCGACTGCAAAATGATGTCTACAGGTATCATGGATCTGGCTGCTGCACTAGTTGGCACTGAGTGCACACTATGGGGTGTAAATAAATGAGTGTTTATCCCGGCTTTAGACATACACACTTAATCCACCTAGCCAAAGTTGCTTTGGATGCTGGCCCAAACGGCCGTACATAACATAAAAATATACTATTACACTTCTTATGCTTAATCTTTGTTCTCTCCAAATATTCATTAAGTACAGTAATCACACAAAGTCTTCTATCTGGAGCATAGGCTTTGAGGACTATTTCTGTTTGCTGAAAGCCTGGCCTGGCCTGGTCTAATTCAGTAGATCTCCAAAAGTGAACTTTATCGAAAAGCTAGTCTTGATCATATTTCTAATGTCCAAGAAACCCGAAGTTTGAACTCTCTGTCCAGATAATAGAGCTACCAACATAATCAACTTCAATGTCAGGTCTTTCAAAGATATGAATTTCACCAGAGAGAGTTTTCTTAAAAACTGAATAACCACGTCTGGATTCCATGTAGTCACATATCTGGGCAAAGCAGGCCTTTAATTAAAAACTCCTTTCATAAACCTAACTGGCTTACCATTAATTAAAATTAAAGTAGACAACGCCGATCTGGCTGTGTTGATCGCACTGTAATGTAGTCCTGCTTCAAATAAATGTGTAAGGAATTCAATTACTCTCGAAATATCTGCTGCAAAGGGATCACATTCCCTTTTAACACAAAACGAAATCCATCGATTGATGCAAGAAGAGTATTGTCTCCTGGTCGACTTCCTCCAAGATGCGGAGATGATTCACTTAGCCTTTTCAGGAATCCCGCATGCTGTGAATGGTCGCCCGATACAATCACTGCCATCAGTCTCATCTTTGGTAAATGGTCCCTGCTCTGCTTGGATGGGTGTCTGACCAGAACTGTGCACCTGGGTAGAACAATAGGGAAGTCAATTAACATGTGCATCAGTTGTGAAAACCAGTATTGTGTTGTCCACAAAGGAACAATTAAAATGCCAGTTACTTCTTCATATGCTCTATTTTTTGCAACGTTTTCCCTATAAGAGTGAAAGGTGGAAAAGCATATAGTGGATACTGTCTCCATGACTGCATAAGAGCATCAACTGATATCGCCTGAGGATCAGGCTTCCAAGAACAATAAGTGGGACTTGATAATTTAACCTTGAGGCATACACATCCATGTTGGGTATACCTAAACGTTGTGTGATTTTTGAGAATATTGCACGGTCAAGCCACCATTCCACATTGTCATGGCTATCTCTACTCTCGCTGTCAGCTGTGATGTTCTCGATACCAGGCAAAAAGGTAGCTGATAACATTAGGTTTCTTTCATAACAGAAAAGACCAATTTTCCTTGTGACCTCATTGCACTCAAATTTCCTTCCACCCATGTTATTAATGTAGGCTACAGCTGTGCTGTTGTCTTAACTGAATCCTAATATGGCAGTCGGACATGGCTTTACAAAAGATTTGTATTGTAAATAATGCAGCCGTCAGCTCTAATACATTAATATGACAAGCTGCGTCCATGGTGGACCAATTGCCCCCTGTTGAGGCGATTGGATTCATCAGAGGAGAGTACTAAGCGAGGTATCCATTAGTATCCATTAGTATCCATTTTTGTGCCTTTTCAATGTTATCAATCCACCAATCAGATTTACATTCCACTGATAGAGTAACCTTGGCATCAACATTGCCTTTGTTCTGTTTTAGTATCAGGGACTTGAAATGATCACGTCTGTAAAACAACTGGCCTGTAAATTCTACCCCAGGCCAGCAGGCTGGATACCATTAACCCTACTATCTGATATAGCCAGTTCTCTCATACTGATTTTCTGTTTCGTTAACAAATGTCTACAGGCTTCTTTTAATTTGGTTGCCTTTTGTGGGGTAACCGTACCGACATGTCCAATGAGTTCAGTATGAAACCTAGGTATACAGACACTTAAAAGGGCTCTAGTACAGATTTATCAGGATGAACAACGAATCCGGCTGCGGTAGATTGTACCACTGTTTTCTATCACGTTCTGCCGACATTCTTCTAGTGTTCTACCCAGCAGAAAAGAATAATCAATAAAGCTTGTGCTCATATCCCCCCACTTTCTGAGATGGCAAAAGAAAGCTCTGGTTAATTTTGTGAAATATCTAGGAGATGACCCATTGGTAAGCAGGTAAATTGCAGTGGAGTATTTTGCCATGTGAAACGGAGGTAATTCCTATAATCTATGTGAACTGGTACTGAATAGTAAGCATCTTTCCAGTCAATAATTGCCATGAAACAACCTTTAGTCATCAGGTTAATAGCCGTTTGCAGAGAATCCATTTTGAAATGCCGATAATCCATATCCTCATTCAGACCTTTCAGATCTAAAATTAATCTGGTTGAGCCATCTTTTTTGTCTCTGGTGAAAATATTTGATATAAATTGACCAGATTCTGGTAAACATTGTTCTTGTATCTTTTCTGATACTTGAGGAATTTTATCTTTGTCCACTTTGTACTCACTATAGGTACAAAATTTTTATCTGGTATTTGCTCAAATTCTATTTCAAACAAACACCTTCTCAATTTACCTGCCCAAAATTGGTTTACTAATTCAGGTAAGAGATGTTTCATATGAGAAATAAAAGATGGCCAGTCATACTCACATACCACTTCGTGGTCTACTTCTGCTCCTGCTGTTTGTATTGGAGTGTTTCTGGCCCGCATATCGACCTCTGAACGAGTGGCCTGATCGTCGGCCTAAAAAAGACTGTTAAATCTGGAGTTTCCTCTGTTGTGGTTGTTATAACCATAGGTCAGGTTGACCCCCACTTTGTTCGTCTCGTTTATGTCCTTGACTTTTTTGCCCAAGTCTTGTCCAAAAAGTAAGTCTGGGTCATGTTCGTTTGAACCTGTGCAGAGCAGCTTATAACGATAGTGTAAATCTGGCTTTATGCATTCTCGTCGCCGCTGGTTCAAATCTTGCTGGGCACTTCCCAGTAAGGCTATGCCGTCCATAGAATCGCGAACGGCGTCTTGTATGCCACTATCTCTGTATTTTGACTTCAGTTCGATCAGCTTCTCGAACAGGTTAGTAATGTGTAGACACGCCTTGTTCAGTTTTCTGAAAACGTATATCCATTGAGCGAGTGGCCGGCTTCAATTTGTTCCAGATTTCTGGATTCAGTTTAGGGTTAGAGATCCCTGTACAATTGCCCAGAGTCTTGTACTTTAATTTGTCAGTAACTCCTTGGCAAAGTTTTTGGGTGAACAAGGAATTTATAATCCCCGCCAATTTCTGGTTTATTTTTGGCCCCTCGTCTGCTTTCGTGTCAAATTCTTCCACCAAAAGATTAAGTACATGATCTTCCTCTGCAGCTTCTTCGCCTGCCGAATCCATTTGATCATCCTCCAAAAGTTCGTCCATTTCTTGTCGAACATCAAGAGTCACTGCATCATCCTGGCTCTGAACCAGGTCATCGAGGTGAGCACGCTTCTTAGAGCCAGCATGGCGGGGCTCCGCCATTTGTGATGACGGAATCACATGATCATCGTCATCTTCCTCATCAGACATCATGATCTCGTTTACGATTTGATGACAATTTAGACATATAGTCCCTGAGTTCTCTTTTAAGTTCCTCCACGTGTTTTTGATACATGGTGCTCAAATCCATAGCCTCGGCTGCCTTTTCTCCAGGCGAGCTCAAGACAGATTCAAAATGGCGTCTCTCGCCCAAATCAAGCTCGGCCTCCTTTGACGTGCCGGCTTTTTGTATGTCCTCTGACACCGTCTTTTCGCTTGAAAACTGTTTTGTTTTATCAGCCATTTTGCTGTTATCAACCTTTTCACCATTCAATTTCCCTTCGGAGATATTCTTAGGGCAGTGTGACAGGATTGGTGTTTTATCCGTTTGCCTACCAACTCTGGCATTGGTCCCCTTCTCTTTTTCCCTCTCATGGGACCTTTGGAAGCAGGTGCAACCTTAGACACGTAGTTACACAGGAACACCTTCTTTGTCTCAGTAATACCAACTTGCCGGTCTGCCTTGGCTGGCATGGATGGATTGGATGATCATGGTAGTTCACTCAAATTTTGCAGATGCTGGCTAATGACAAACTTCAAATTCTCTTCAAGTTTGCTGTTCAGTAGTGCTTTGCCTTTGCACGTCACAAAGAAACAGTTGGCTTTCACAGAAACATGGGTGGTAATCCGTTTATAATATGCCAGTTGAGCTTTCAGTGCTACAGTTGCTTCTTTAGGTGTAGAACATCTGTTCATTAAGGTGTCAACTTCTACCAAAGTTCTGCACTGGCCCCTCAGACTGTCCACGTCATCAATAGCCTTTTGCTTTGCGGTACTGTCTCTCTTGACTTTATCTTCTTTCTTCTCTCTCTTCTCTTTGATAATCTCTAATTGAATTCTGTAAGGCCAGCTGCCGATTCTTCCATATGGTTCTGAACATTGCAGTTTTTGACCGTGCAATCCTAAAGATTTGTTCCCTCTCTTGTGCAGTCTTCAATTCCAGCCACTCTCCAGTTTTGTTGTACGCCCACAATATGGTCGCCTCCATGTGTGGCAGAGAATCATTTGGTTTAAACGCACGCAAATGTTTCAGTAGAGCAAACTGGCTCTCTCTTATTGAATTGGATCTTGGAACTGATTTTGTGTCTGACTGGTGACTGTCTGACCTGCCGAGTGAATGTCACCACTGCAGCCGACGGTTTGAGAGAGAGGCACTCGAGTATGATGTCGATGCTCTCTGATGATGTAGAGAAACTGCAACTGCCAAACATTCCTTTCTCAGGATGGCAGCAGAACATGGAACATAAACTCATATTCTTTCAAGGTGGTCTCATATGCCTCTGCGATGCCCAAGAGTACATGTAGTAAAGAAAAGAACTGGTTAATTGAAACAAGGGAATTCTGTTCGTCAGCTGCCAGGCCATACCACTCGCGGCAAGTTTTCTCCAAAGCTTCCCTCCTCTACTCTTCCAGATCTTCTAGAAATTTTTTATTGACAATGTGTTGGTCTGTCATCATGTTCTTCAGCGAAAGCACCATTGTTTGGAACATGTCATCACTCTCTTCCAGTGTGCCACCGATGATTTCCACACAGTCCTTCAGGAGTTGTTGGAGCTGTTCCATATGGGTGTCTGTATCCCCACGCTCTGTTTCCACCATTCCCATTGTCAAAGAACCTCTGGACTGTGACACCGGTCTGATACCCACGATAATGTGGGGTGTTGATGATCATTGTTGCCATCACAATGCAGGGTACTGTTTGCTTCATCCAGGAGACTCCTACCAACATGTAGTTTACAGAGGATGTTCCACTCCAAGATGAACTGTTTCACCGTTGTTGGACAGGGCATCTTTGGCAAAGTGACACCAAAGAGCTTGTTGCTTACAACACGAATATCTTTCTAAATGTTGCGAGCACCAAGTCCCAAGCTATGCAGCTGCATTATTGTTGACCTTAATGACCATCAACCATGAGACAGGGCATCTTTGGCAAAGTGACACCAAAGAGCTTGTTGCTTACAACACGAATATCTTTCTAAATGTTGCGAGCACCAAGTCCCAAGCTATGCAGCTGCATTATTGTTGACCTTAACGACCATCAACCATGAGGGAGATACGGAGCTGATTCATTGTCAGTTCTGTATTTCTTTCCACCAATTCCTGTATCTCCTTCTGTTTTTCACACACCCTCCTTTCCGTATCGTATACATCAAATTTCTGCTGTTCAGCTGTGAGTTTATAGTGGGTGGATTTATTTTTGAAATAGCTGACCTGTTTTCGTAAGGCGACAATCATGGTAGATCTTGTTTGAGAAAGTTTCAGTTCCATGTTTTCTCGCTCTTTGTTCCGGTCCTTGTCTCCATTTTCAAGAGCTCTAATCGCGTTTCTGCACTCCAAAAACCTTTCTTTGCTTCTGGTTTCACGCTTGCGAAACTTAGAAGCTTTCCACTTTGATGTTTCCCCTTCAATGTTGTGTAGTTTCTGGCAACATTGGTCAAATTTCCCCTGTAGGGTACACATCTTTTCCAAGAGCTCTTCCTTCTCGCCTTCTGTTTGGCCGAGCTCATCCAACAAAGAATTTAATGTCCCATCTAAATCATTCAATTCTGTAATTGTGAGATCCCTGTCTTCCATTGTTGATCACAACTTTTTTTGTCAAAACTTCACAGCGTTTCGTCAGTTTCTGATTCCATTATTCTGTGCTCCGCAACTCCACTGCGAGGGCTTTATTTCTGGCTGCAAGCTCACTGCATGGATTATGTTCGTATGGAGTGAATGGTGTTGACATAAGCGTTTGCATGGCTTCATTCTTCTTTGACCTCATCAGTTTCACTTTCCTCTCACAGGGTTCCTACCATTTGTGAAAGACAAAATTCCATGACTTCTCCAGGTCCATAGAACCTTTTTCCAGGACCATTAACTGAATGTTCCTGGACAAGTTTTAACACCTTTTACCCTGTTTTATCACATTTCATACAGATATGACTAGATCGAAGAATAAACTTGGTTTGTTGAAAAGAAATTTCAGTCATTATCAAGGAGTCTCTCAATGGCTTTAGCAGCTCATCAGTTCTTCAATGGTTTCAGCCACCAAACACTCGTTTCTCATAACGAAGGGAGTAGCACTACGCCTAGCTGTCACCGGAGTCTGTTGTTGTTGTTGATCATTCGCCGGTTGGCGTTGAAGAGTTCCACGCTGCTGGGGAGGGAAAACTCATTCACGCTGCTCACACTCTTCCATTTCTCTGTTGCAATTATGTGTTTTTTCCCGCCATGTGGGACTTCAGAGCGCATTTACCCATATTGCCGATGTCAAATGTTACGCAGCATACTTTGAATTTGGCTCTCCATCTGTTATTGCTAACGTTTTCAACCCAATCAAACTCTGGCCGAGATTTCCAATTGTCTTGGAAAACACATTTCCTGGGCATACCAACGATTGGACAAAACTCTAACAAGGTAAATAATATGAGTCAGAGACAGATGAAACCAGCGTGGATTGGATCAAAAATACATGTCCATAATCACATATTCCGCTGAAATGGCGCCAATTCAGTAAGGGGAACAACTCTGTGAGAGTGATCATTTTGCAGGCTCCCGAACGGGAACCAGAGGAGAGAGTTGTCGCCCATGTATGATCATTCGTTAACACTCGTGACTGTCCGTTTACTATCGGTTTTGGATATGGCCATGTGCGAAGTGCTGAGTATTATCGAACACAAATAACTACTGACGATCGTGAGCTTGACAAGGCAAGTAATTCATTGTGGCAGATATTTCGAGAGAAGAGAAGACTATAAAATTCAAGGACTTTTCCAGGACTCTTGACAAATATTGTCAGAATTCAAGGATTTCCAGGTCCTGAAATTTATTTTCTCAGAATTCAAGGAAATAAAGGAAATCCAGGGCCCATACGAACTCTGCATATAAAGTACTCACACAATGGCAGAGAGTATTAGGAGACAAAAGATTGGATGTCACACTGAAATTGGATAACCATTGGCAGAAATTAGTCCAGGTAGCCTGCTGCTTATTCATAAGGCATCTCAGTTCAAGTAGGAGACCATTAGTGGTGACTCGTGGGTTCACTGTTTGGTCAACCGCATATAGATTGAGGATCCGAATACGATGTAATCGGCATCTTGCTCGTCCAACCAGGGGACCTTACATTTGCCAAGTCCTTTTTTCTCCTTATTTGAGTTTTAATACTGCATGTTGGTGGTATGGATGTAATATTCACATATGGTTTTAAAACACACAGTGTATTGCGGAGTGCGTATTTCACAACTTTACCTGATTTGGAACAACCTTCAACATTTTTTTGTAGGAGTCCATAAGCGACAGCCAGGGAATCCACCCAGAAATCTGAGGATACAAGTTATGAAACAAAGAAGGTGTGAGTACACGCAGTGGAAAGTCCATAATCGGATATTCCAGTGAGTGTGTGTAGATGTTTTGTGAAATTTTGATCTACATGGAGTAATTTATATGTAGATTTGCATGTTCCGCTTTGTTTATACAATAATGTTGTAATAAAATGCACATTCTTGTACCAATGTGTTTATAGTGTTAAACAATTGTTTACCTGGGGGAGATCCATCATTCACCAAGGAAGTGATATCTTCATCTGACCATTCTGAATCAAGCCCACTACCATCACACTATAAAAAAAATTAAATGACAAAATTATTTCAAAATAGTTGCATAAATCCTATGTTTAGAGAGTTTTGTATATATGTAAATTTGATTTACAAATTTGAAGCAGTTGACTAGGTACTTAGTACTTTAACTCATTCACATCTGACATCATTTATGTGTTTCACTGTAGGCTGGGATGATATAATGGCAATTATTTGAAACACCATCAAATAATTTGAGTTGAATAGAAATAAACCAGGGCATGGTTTACATGTCTTAGCAAATGAAACTAATATAGCTTCTGGGTAGAGATGTGACTCACACTTGTTTTGGATAATGCTACATCATTTACATGGCTTTGGACTGTCCTTCATATTGGCCTAACACGGATTGACATTGCATTTGACAGTTATGATGACATAGCAAATAGTCTTTTCCAAATAATTTCCATTTGAATTTTATTTTTAAAGTGATCGTAAACCCTCAAGTATAGTTTCCAACAAATGAAAGACCATTGTGAACTGTGTCGGAAAACATTTATTGTAAGTTTTTAAGTTCTAATACACAGAATAAACTGCAAATAAAGTATGATATTCTATGGGGGTCTGTTGCAATCATATTTAGGTCACACTGCATTAATACATATATTTCGAACTGTGTATGCACTTTTCAATGCTCTATTCAAGCTTAAGGTGTGTACACTTTGAGTTTGGACTAACTGTTCCAATGTGCATGTTTGACCAAAATCTGGGAAATTAAATGGAAGATTCAAATCGACTTGACCCTTACGAGTTACCATCTCCCAAATTTTGGTGAAACATGCACATTGGAACAGTGAGTCTGTGTTGAAACTCAAAGTGTACACACCTTAAGCTTCTGTGTAATAAAATCATAAAAAATTACGATAAATATTTTGCCACACTGTTTGCAATGGTCTTTCATTTGATGGAAACTTTACTTGAGGGTTACGATCACTTTAACAAAGTATGTGTTCTAGCATAGACCATAGTTACATATTTCAACAGGGAATGATCGGTATTACAACATCTGACATGGCTTCAGATTAACTTCTTCATACAACACAAAACGTAGTGCCCAAATTAGAATGCGCCCAATTTCGAGGGAAAGAAGAAAAAAATCTGGGGAAAAAAAAAAATCTAAATAACGGGATACCTCATGGGTCCAGGAACATTTACTATAAATCTAAATAACGGATACCTCATGAGTCCAGAAATATTTACTATATTCAAACAGAATAAACCAAATAAGAGAATCTTTACTATTACACGACATTCAAATAATTGCCACCACATCATCCCCTATTGCTTTATGAAACAACAATTAAAAGTACCATGCTTTAGTGAATGTATTGTTTATCAATAAAATTTATTACCATCTTATTGTATTAATAACTAGCAAACACCAATTACATCTCCTGTGGATGTTGTATTACCATTCCAACTCATTTCTTCTTATGATCACAGCAGGGGAGACAACTCTGTCACATCAGGGTAGATAACTCCGTGTACTTCAGGGAAAAACTACTGTCCATAAACAACCACCACGAAGATCAACCTGTGGAGCCCCACACAATTATCTACTTCCGGTATTTGTACTCTGAAACAGAGTAATACAGCAGCGATAAAACAATATTTGTAATGGCACAGATGCTGCTTAGCATAGTGCTGCAATGAATATGGTCTCGAAAGCTAATCCCCCAAAAGAAACAAATGATAAAGATAAGATAAGATAAGAGCTTTATTTAGAGTCGGTTTTAAGAACAATAAAACATTAGCGCACGAAGGAGCTATTATCACCGACATAAATAACACCAAAAGTGAACAGTGTACAACATAAAACTACACAAACCTATTTACAAACAATCTGATATATACATAAATAGCACCAAAAGTGAACAGTGTACAACATAAACCTACACAAACCTATTTACAAACAATCTGATATATACATAAATAACACCAAAAGTGAACAGTGTACAACATAAACCTACACAAACCTATTTACAAACAATCTGATATATACATAAATAACCCTAAAAGTCAACAGTGTACAACATAAAACTACACAAACCTATTTACAAACAATCTGATATATACATAAATAACCCTAAAAGTCAACAGTGTACAACATAAAACTACACAAACCTATTTACAAACAATCTGATATATACATAAATAATCCTAAAAGTCAACAGTGAACAGCGTAAGACTATCACATACGTAAAAGATACACAGAGTAACTTTCAGATAAAACATCTGAAAATTTCAGAAATTAAAATTTGTTATCATGCGTTTAAATTCATTTAGACTAGGAACAGTTTTCATGTGGTTCGGTAGTTGATTCCAAAGAATAGCTCCTTGGTAACGTATGGAGTTGATGCCATGTGTTGTGTTTACTTTTGGTACCTCCAAATTATTTACTGCACGTAAATTGTAATTGATATTTTTAACGGTAAATAAGCTCTGAATATATGAGGGACTTAAGCCGTTCAAAGACTTATATACTTCCTTTGGCGATGTAATAGGAGAGTACAAAGACCAGATTTGGTCAACAATTCTTCATATGTGGATGTATGGTCATTATAAACATAACGTAAACCTCTCTCCTGTAGTTTTTCTAGCTTAGTTACATCAGACTTTTTACAGTTGAACCATACTAAAGAGCAGTAAAGAAAATGGGATCTTACAAACGTTTTCAGGATTGTTAGTTTCACCTTGGTATTTAACATCCATGAGATTCTATTCAGGGCATTTAATACCGATGGTCACCGATGTACAAAGGGAAGCAACTTTACCAACGTCACGGCAGAGGGCGGGACTGCTTGGGGGTCAGATCGAAGATTGTTAACATGGTGGATCAAAGGAAATTGACGCAAAACGGTTTCCATTTCGATAAATGGGCAGTCAAAATGAAATTAAAACAGATGTACTGCAGAGTGACTATCCTATCATATTGACAGACACAAGCGGCGCTCTTGTTGTATGATGTAAGATATATATGTCCAGTCCAAATGAATTGAAGAATCTGGTATGTTCTTCTGTGACGTCGATCATTCGCTACGACGTTGCAATAATCTATATTGTGATGACGCCACTCGCGACACCATTGTTGGCGGTCCAAATAACAAACGTCACAAGAGAACGTCATAATACAAATGTATCAAAATGTATATATTCGTAGCGTCGCAAGCTATCGTATGGCTGCAGGATGAATCTGACCCCCTTTGCACTCCGCCCTCTACCGGTATGTCAGCAAAGTTGTTCCCCTGTATTGTTTCGCCGCTTTTTTACAAATTTCGGCTACATGGGTAGAGAAAGAAAGCTGATGATCAAGTATGACACCCAAAAGTAAAACACTTGCTTCGTTAGTTAAAGCGACATCATCAATAATACTTAATTCCACCTGATTTATTGCGTTGGACCTTGGACGATTTGGAAGAAAAAACTGAAATTTGGAAGTATTCGCAGCCATTTCATTGTTTTCAAACCATTTAATACATTCCCTGCCTTCCTTTTCCAAACCTTCCTTTCCCTTATCCGTGGAACTGCCAGTGGCACTCAAAGTGTTGTCATCTGCGTAATTTATTAACATGGTTTTTATGGTATACAGCAGATCGTTGATAAAAATATTAAATATTACCGGCCCTAATACAGAGCCTTGAGGTACCCGCTTATTGCTATTTTTCTGACCACTGAATACATTACCTAATTTGACTTGTTGTAGCCTATTTCGCAGAAAGCTACTAACCAGGGTGGCACTCTCGTTCGACATACCATAAGCTTTCAGTTTTGCAATAGTTAGACCGTGTGGCAAGCAGTCGAATGCTTTGGACAAATCCATTAGAAGCGCCCCGACTGCTTCACCACGGTCCAGAGCATATTTCCATTCCTCAACTAGTCTTAGTAGTGCCTGTTGACAACTATATCCAGGCCCATATGCCGAGATACCTGGTGATAGGAAGCTATTTACAAACATTTGGAGTTGCGAATTTAGACACTTCTCTATAACCTTAGAAAGAGAGCTCAGAACACTTACTGGTCGATAATTTTGTTTATCCAAGAGATCACCTTTCTTGTGAATAGATGTCACTAGGGCTAATTTTGCATCAAATGGAAATTTATCCTGATCTATGCAGACACTGACTTTTGAAAATTGCAGGCGAGCTGGAAATGGTGTACCTGAATTTGGTAAGGAGAGCTATACAGGAGCTTTAAATAGCTCTCCTAAAATTATTAAGGCGAGCCAAGTGAAGGGCATACCGTTTCTATTCATACAAGATCCACCACCTTGTGGTTCAGGGATCCAAGTACAGATGAATATATAGAAAAATTTAATAATAATGTCCTTATATCTTGAGGTTTCAGATGGTTTTACCATTGACAGCTAGGGCTCTAGCTGGCTAATCAATGTAAGGAAAATTTAAACAAGTAGCATTTTTCTTGAAGAAAAGTTTTATTAACTTCAACTTTACACCGGCTCAACACTGAACAGTACAACTCACTTCAAATATTACGGTCGCCGCTTGCCCACGAAAACGGGGGTCTGTATAAAGTTTGTCGCTGTGTTTGGCGTACAACGCGCACCAAACTAGGACCACTTTACCGTCATCGGTTGACTGGAATCGAATTAAGCCACCAGTATTCCACTTCATTATCGTACCGACGTTAACAGTTCTTTTAGATTCCTTCTCCATGATTAATAGAACGTCGTCGCGACCTGAGAAAGTTCAAGATTTGCTGTAGTTCGGGAGGAACAAACCGCATGGGCAAAACCGTCATAGAGGGATGCGGGAAGAGACGAGTATCTGCATTGGTCACTGCAAGGTTGCCATTTTCCTGTGAGCCAATCAAATTGACTGATAAATATGGCTCTCGTTTCAACTTCCTGTCTCTCGATTTCAACTTCCTGTTTCAGTTCGCGGTTCTCGGCAGCGGCTATTTGAGGATTTTGACAACAGCGGACATAATAAATAAACTGCGTAGGTATTTAACGAGGTGCGTGGAATTTAGCGTACCTTAATTTGAATTTACGCGCGTCATGGTGCGCGTGCGCCATCGCGCGCCTCAAAAGGCAGTGTCTGTCTATGGAGTTATTGATAATACATGCCATATGTGCACATATTTCCTGTGATCCAATTTTAAGTAGCTTCGTTGGAATGTTATCATAACCTGATGCCTTTAGTTTAAGTTGTTTAATATTTTCGTTTACATGTTCAGATAAAACGTGAGAAAATCTAAAGTTATCGGACTGTTCACAGTGTCTGTTTTAGCTATAATGCAAGGATGACTTGAGAACTGCAGCTCACTGTTTTCAACAAAGTCTTTATCTGTCATCATAAGTTCAGATGTACTTGGTACACTTGCGAGAGAGTCTGCAACACTGACAAAATAATCGTTCATGAGCGTCGCCACTTCGCGAGGATCACTAAGTAGATCATTATGTTCCAGTGCTGGCCGTGAGAGGCGAGCGGTCGCTCGCACGCGCCTCATGCTCACCTAAATTCCGATTATGGTGAATATTGAAGTAGAGTAGTCAGACCATTTTTAATTCTCACCTGTTCATGATAAGTTGTAGCACTATCCTCTTCCTTAGGCCAACAGCTTGTAAATAAAGCACAGTGTCAGTGGCAGGGGCCAAACACACTCAAGAGACAGCACCAGACTTGTCTGAAAAAGTGATAGGATTATAGTCATTGTGGTGAAGTGATCAAATCTAGCTTGAAGTTCAGACCCCATAAAACTGCTAGAAAAGAGAATGGTATGGCCCTTTACCTCATGTGAATATCAAGTATATATATCCTAGTTTATTTTGAGAATACTGTTTCACAAAGTATCAACATAAAACCACTAGGGCCCACTGAACTTACCCTAAAATCACCCTCAAACTGGCTAATGGTTGACACTCGATCTCCAGTCAAAGTTCAGGAAGAAACAGGAAGTGATGTAAGGAGGTGGTGATGAATATTTACAGGATATGAATATGTACAATGTCATCCAGGTTAGGAGGTTCCACAGGGGATTTGTCAAACGTTGAGTGGCTTCTAATATACACACCGAAGATCTGTAAGCAGAGAAATATTGAAACATCTTGTTGAGAAAATATCACTGAGGTTGATTTCATAATTTTGTAAGTGACTGATATTGAAGAATAATTTAAAACACAAAATTGTAGTTCTCGGGTGAATATATATATACTGATTCTTTTATACATTAATTTGACATAATATATGGTACAGTATGTGAATTTTAATCCTATCAAGTGACGGATAATATTTAATGTATTTTATTAATAAAATAATCATGAATTGCAGTTTTTGTCATGGGAACTTTCTTCCACCAATGGTGCCAACCAGTATGCAGTTAGGGTTGAATTATTGATAAATGTGGAAGTCAAACATGTGCAGTTTTGAATACCTAATGTGAAGTATGTGCATATAAGGTGGTAATAATTGTGGTGCCATATTACATGTGAGATATTGTTCAACATATTTCATAAATGTAGTGATTGTATTAATTTGGAGAATTAAAGTGATGGTGCGAATTACTAGTCACCAATTTACCGGTTATTGGTGATATGCAACTAATATAAATATCAATTTACCTCACAGCTAATCTAAAATCTCCAGTTCATTTTTGTACCAGTCCTTCTCCAGACAGACAACAGATACACCTTCCTCGTCATCATATTCCACATCAAACATATCGTACTCCACAATATGTCTGACATCATCACGGTATGTTGGTTGCGAGGATGGATCACTTTTCCTCAAAACCGTGCCGGTGAACCACTTGAATCGTTTATCTACTTTAAACTTCTGCCGTATCCTCTTGTTAACTACATCTGGCATTGGTTCTTTACGCTTGGCCCCTCTACATGTTGACTCGGCGGTTGATGTTGCAGCATAATGACACAATAGCATCTTCCTTCCCTGGTTGATGGAGGATTGTCTGTTTGCTGCTTGTGGAATCTGTGGAGGTGTTTGTAATGGCTGAAGTTGTTTGTTGTGCTCAGTTATGATGAATTTTAGATTTTCAGATAGGGTTTCATTGGAGAAATTTGATTTATTGTGGGAGAAGAAGAATTTGGTTCTTGGGACTGTTTTTGGTTTAAGGATGTTTTTGTAGAAGTTGATCTGGGCTTTTAAGGCTGCTGTCTTTTCTTTAGGGGTGCTGCATCCATGCAAAAGGTCATCCACGTCCTCGTGTGATTTGCACTGTCCTCCTGTGCTGGAAACGGTGTCAATCACTTTCTGTTTGGTAGTGGCTGCTCGCTGCTCCTTTTGTTGTCTTTCTGTTTCTTTCTTCCTCATTATTTCCATTCTTTTTCTCTTAAGTTCATCCTTCCTCTGCCTCCAAATGCCCTGGAACTGTGTCGACTTATCTCGTGCCAGCTGAAATAACTTTACCTTTTCTGTCGGATCTTGTTCAATCAGCCATTGGGCAGTCTTGTTGTATGCCCACAGCAAAGTCATTTCCATGTTTTGGATTGTTGCATTTGGTTTAAAATTTCTCAAGTGTTTCAACACAGCAAACTGACTCTCTCCAATGGAATTCGATTTTGGAACTGAAGATGACTCTGCTCTCAGGATATCTGTATCTGTAAGCTCCCCTTTTGGTAATTGGTGTTTCATTTGTCTAGTAAAGACAGCCAAACTGGCAGTGCTCAGCATTCCCAGGGCTTCCAGTGTGATGTCTATATTGGGATCATCATTGGCCGGTAAACATGATGCGAACATACCAGTGTCCAAGGCTGGCATACTGGGGTGAACTTGGTACCCAGGAATGATGACGAGAGCTGGCTGGACACACAATGCCTCCAAGGATACCTGTATATTTCGCAGGATTGGATTCATATCCAGTATATGAGGTGCTCTATCCTCCAGCAGCACAATCCTGTGCAGAGGGGCAGTAATAAACATGTGAAAGATTGCCACAGCCCTGATCAGAGAAAGGAGCTTGTCATCTTGTAGATCAGCCTGCACAGCATGAACCAACTGATTCTCATGATGGGTGAGTTCCAGGAATGCTACCACATCAGCATGGTGATGGACTGTTGCAACAGCATTATGAGTTAAAATGTAATTTCTGTGAATTGATGAAGGCCTTGAAATCTTCTGGTATACCTGCTCCAGGATGACCTAGGGTTGATACCAGAGCACATACACTTCTAACTGCTTCAGCTGTCAGCGAACCCTCAACTGTCCTGAAGTTGGCCTCTGTTTTCTTTTGCCTTCCTAGAGGAATCTGCCCATCAGATGTTAAAATCGCCTCGTATTCTTTCAAAGCCGTTTCTATGGCCTCACCTATCCCAAGAAGAACATGTAAGAGGCAAAACCACTGGTTAAGACTTGCCAGTTTTTGTCTTTCGTTGTCTGGAAGGTCTTCCCATCCTTCATAGGTTCTCTCCAAAATCGACAGTCTCAGATTTTCAAATTCCTCCTTGAATTTCTTGTTTACAATATGCTGGTCCGTCATCAAATTTTTGAAACACAGGGCAATTTGACCAGAAATGTCCTCCTTGTCAGTGCCACTCCCAAGAATTTCAGCGTAGTCGCCAATCACAGTCTTCAAGTTCCTCATCTGGGCCTCGGTGTCCTCGCACTCAGTCTCAACCATGGCCATGGTCATCGAGCCAGAAGAAATGGAGGCCTGGAATCCCACGTAGTGATGTTGGTGGTCTGTGGTGCCGTCCAGATGCAAAGTATTATTTTGCTCACCTAAAATTGCTCTTCCCACATGAAGTTTTCCCAGAATGTTGGCTTCCATGAGAAACTGCTGGATTGTGCTATAAGCAGGGAGTTTCCCAACCTCGAGCCCAAACAACTGTGAGGCAACTGCTTGAATACAGGCCGGGATGTTTCGAATTCCGACACCTAAGCTGTGGAATGACATGCACGTGGCCCTAACAGCATCAGTGAACATGCCATCTGCTGTTGTAGGCACCTGGTAACTCTCACTTACCAGGTCCTCCATCTCACTGCACAGCTGATCAACTTCTATCTGTTGTTTCCTTGGAGCACGTTCTGCGTTTTCCACATCTACTTGCTGGGTATTAAAATTGAGTTTCCATTTCTCCGCCTTTTCTCTGAAATAAGACAGCTTTTTCTGTAAGTTGTGCCTGTCTTTCTTGAGATCGGTCAGTGTTGTTGACAGTGTGTGTTTTTCCTCCATCAGGTCTGCATTTGTTTTGCTCAGCTGTTCGATTGTCAATGTCTGTAACTGTATTGTGGAATCTTTCCTTTTCTCTCTTCTCTCAGAATTACTGACATCCCATCGCTTGATGACTGCCCTCCCATGCTCCATCTCTGCCTTACACCTCTCATATCGAGCCTGTATGTCAGCCAAGTCTTCATGTAACTGTTCGCGTCCTTCTGACTCGGAAGCGAGATCTTGTAACAATTCATCTAATTGTTTATCCAATACATCTAACTCATCAAGTGCTAACTTTCTGTCTTCTATTGCAGAGTGACGCTGCATCTCCAACCTACAACACTTCTCTGTCAACTTGTCATTGGATTTTTGTAATACTTGGACCTTTTTCTGGAGTGCATTATTGGCAGTTTCCAGGGGTGATATGGGTGGTATTGTCTTTGGGCATAAGAATGGTTTCTCCATAAATTCTACATCCAAGGCTGGCTTTCGCTTTGCACCTCTGGGTAACTTTCCCTTCGCCTCAAATAAACAATTAACCTCGTAATATATTTTTCTCTCGAACCCTTTGTCTGCAGGTGAGACAGTCTCTGATATACCGAGGTTGCATATCCATTTGCAAAAGTTTGTCCAAGAGTGGCTGTTTTTAACCATGTAGGTTCTCAACTCTAATATTACCCCATTGTTCACATGGCGTTGGTTCTCTCCTACCGTCTGTTCCCTGGGTGCCCGTAACATTGAAGCTGTTATACCAGCTGCTGTGCAGTAGGGTCCAATGTTTTCTGGGTCATCTTTTTCTAGCCATGGGACTATATTGTCTGGATGCGCCAAGTTCTTTTTGCGTTTCAGCTGTTCCTTGATACTACTGACTCGAGGAAGAGAAGCAGAACTTATGTTCGGCTTCAACAAGGTAAGTATAGTGGGAAGAGTGTGCTTAATGATTTTACCTGAGGCTTCACAAGCATCAATGATTGCTTTCAACAATCGGAAGCGGACACTCATGGATGGATCCCAGAAATCTATGGGAATATGAAAGTAAATGGATCCTGGTGAACTTACCTGCTCCTGTCATATCTACCTGTTGTGTGTTATTTACTTGCTAATAATGACTGTGTTTACATAGACAATCGGATAATGTGTTTGAATGTCGGGTTTCGATTGATCCTTAGCAAAATATTACTTAGGTTTCAATGTGTTACGTTCCATCCACTAGAAAGTCAGATTTAGTGTACACAATATAATTACCTGGGAGGGATCCATCGTTTATCAATACAAGCAAGTCATCGTTAGTCCATGTGATGTCACTATTTCCGGATTCCTCCGCCATTGGAAACCATGAAAGAATCTGTGATCAAAATGTGAATAGATAATTAACACGTCACAAAATTTGTCGAGTGGGAAGTGGAAATAGCTAATGTAATAACACATCCACCTTCAGGATATGTGACAGTTAATTTGGTGCTAATACTGTTATATGGAATATGGAATAGGTCTTTGGATTATGGATGCGGATATTCTCTAATGGACGACGGCTGAATTATGAATGACGGACCAGATGCTTGTAATTAGTATAGACAAATCTCCTTTGTGTTCAATGTGACACCTCAATCCACAGTTATATTGCTGCACAATAAATATATAATATTACACACTTTATTTGAAACAACCAAGACTGGCTTTGGTCTCATATTTATTTCATAAGCAGTATACTCACAAAGTGTTACAGATTGCGTCAGATACGTCAGCTGATACTTGATTGGATTGGCTACCCAGATCTACAAAAATCATTATAACACAAGGCTATTCCATGGATAACAACTTCTTTATTGCTGTGGAGCTGACGTTTCGTCGGAGATTTAAAAAAAATCATTAAAGTCTTTAAAGATACCATAACAAATATATTTCCAAGTGTATTCAAATCTTTACATTACAAATTATCAGCATGCATTCTGTCATTATATCTGTATTATCTCTTAAAAAAATAACAATGAACATTAAAATAGAAAACATTCAATGTGTTTCATTTCGAACTAACAGGGGAGATAATCGTCTCAGGATCACAGGAAACAATAGCAAGGGCCAAAACTCTGTAAGTGGAATGAAGTTATCCTCCCCTGAATTGAACAATTCACAGAACTGAATTCAGGCAAATACTGGGCTTGGCTTGGATGTTAATAACTGTACATGGTTAAGAACAAATGTTGACTTTGTTATAATGACTTTATTGCGTATTAGAAATAAAGTGGACCTATGTTGTACATCTTTTATTATCTTCCCAGGGCATAATGATGAATTTCTGGCAAAAATATATTGGAATGACACCTGGGGCTGTTTATCACCTCAATTTCCCCACTACCTAATTGAACAATTTTGTGGTATGCAATTTGAATTACTTAAATTCTGTATCACTAAAATAATTGGGTGTGATGTCTAGAGCAACTTTGAACAGAGAAGCTAACATCCACTATTCAAGTAACAAACAATAACTCTGTAACATGGAGGGAGGTTAAGTAGCACAGATGCAGTTTTAGTTACACTTACAGTTACAAATGAAAACACATGTAGTCTGTCACTTGAAGTTCACTACTTTTCCTGGCAAGGCTTTGATTTCTGGAGTGAAAAATACTCATTAGATTTGATATTCTACCAAATCACTGATTATTGATTTCATATAGAAGATATCAATTGCACATATTGCAGCAAACAGTCTTCATACATGAAAAGGATACAGAATATATAAAATTTTATTGGAGGTACGAGAATATTTTTTGGCTTATGTGTTCAGAAAGGATATTTCTATTTATCTTTGGCTTGATGATAGCAGATAGTGTTATATTGATTAAATGTATGGATTACCTCAGTACTCCCAAACACACGAACATAATCCACAGACCAATGAAATTCCAACTGCAGTAGATCTGTTATATTCACCTGTAAATGCATTTAAGTAGGAGTTTCAAGAAATGCATTAAACTTTCATATAAATTTATGCCCATTACATGTCAACAGATAAATTTAACCGAGCGGTATGGGAGATATCCCACGTCAGTCGATATCTCATTGTCCACAGCCAGAAAAATGGTGTTGAGAAAATGTATTGACTAATGTGAACACCAAGAAGATGATATTGGGGCCAGTTCAACAACAAATAATGTGTTGGTCTGGTCAACACCAAAGAAGGTGTTGATAATGGCTCAACACCATATTTTGGTGTTCACTGATAACTTCTAATACTGACTCAGATCAATTAATGGTGTTAGCCAACACTAATAAAGAGTGTTGGAGACTAATGGTGTTGGTCTAAATTCAACACCATTTATTGAAGCTCAACACTAATTTCTTGTGTTCATCAACACCATTTTCCTGTCTGTGTGTCCCCTCCCCCCCCCCCGAGTCATTTTCCAAACTGATATTTCAAAAGATACTACTTATTATGCTGACTCTTCAACAATTCCATATCATTTTGCAAACCATGTATAATTATTCACTGTAGAATTACATTCAGGTAAGTTTTCTTACTTTCAGCCTTAGAACAATATACTCACAATAATCACATTTAGGACAGCAACATCAGTTTAATTCAAGGAGGGAGGTTTATAATTTCCTGATCACTTCTGAAAAAGAGATAAACATGCAATATTTAGTTATGTGATTCAGTAACTGTATACATTGTAAATGTTTAAGAGCCTAACAATCACACAGCTTCTGCCATAAAAGCTGTAGGATGTGGCATTCATTCAATGAACAATATAGTTACATATATACCCCTTAAGGAATTGCAAAACCTTGAATTCTCGGCCATTTGTACCCACTCTATACAAGGAATGAATTTCAACTGGCTTGAGGAAAGAAGCGCCTATGGGCATCAATACAATCATGCATGACTGCGGAGACCAAAACTTATCAGATAAAAATTATTTGTTCATAAATTATAGTAAAAATCCAAGTTGATCTTGGTCTGTCATCTTCAATAAAATGATCCACCATCAGTTGTATATAGTCTGAGTTCATCGGATAAACATCACTGTAATTATAATTTCATCTTGAACAAAATAGGTAAGGGTTGGTGAAATGTATAAACTTCACGCCCATGACAGTTGTATGAACTTGAAAAGCCCATAATCTAAAATCATATCGCATTATGTACAATTTGACCTGGATAAACTAGACCAAGGTCAGTTAAATCAGAAAAGCTTCTGGTCATTTGGGTTCCCCTTTAACGATGAAGTGCGACAAACAGATATAGGCCTACATATGATGCAGATTAATTGGCCAAGGAATTCAACGCATTAGGCATTTCTGAACTGTACTTGTATCATCAACAACAATATTTAATGATTTATCAACCACATTGACATTGACCTTTGTACTTTTCTCCTCAAAATGGATAGCATTCCTCTTTGACCCAAAAAGTAAGGTTTGTTACCAATTCATGGTAAGCATTGTTACTAATCGATGACCTGGAATTGCACACACGGGCAACAAATGGATGGAACCCGATATAGCATTACATGTCCCTCAATGTCCTCATTGTCTGGCAGGTGTATATTAAATCTCTGTATTGTAGGTTAAATTTACTTTGCTTTGAATAAATGTGAGTGAAAAATTATGGTATGAAAGTAAAATGTGCCAAATGATTTATGCTGATCATATAGATGGACCCATTGAGGCTTTCTATGAATGTACCTGATGATTTATGCTGATCATATAGATGGACCCATTGAGGCTTTCTATGAATGTACCTGATGATTTATGCTGATCATATAGATGGACCCATTGAGGCTTTCTATGAATGTACCTGATGATTTATGCTGATCATATAGATGGACCCATTGAGCCAGGCTTTCTATGAATGTACCTGATGATTGATGCTGATCATATAGATGGACCCATTGAGGCTTTCTATGAATGTACCTGATGATTGATGCTGATCATATAGATGGACCCATTCAGGCTTTCTATGAATGTACCTGATGATTTATGCTGATCATATAGATGGACCCATTGAGGCTTTCTATGAATGTACCTGATGATTTATGCTGATCATATAGATGGACCCATTGAGGCTTTCTATGAATGTACCTGATGATTTATGCTGATCATATAGATGGACCCATTGAGGCTTTCTATGAATGTACCTGATGATTGATGCTGATCATATAGATGGACCCATTGAGGCTTTCTATGAATGTACCTGATGATTTATGCTGATCATATAGATGGACCCATTGAGGCTTTCTATGAATGTACCTGATGATTTATGCTGATCATATAGATGGACCCATTGAGCCAGGCTTTCTATGAATGTACCTATGCTGAATGTACCTGATGATTTATGCTGATCATATAGATGGACCCATTGAGGCTTTCTATGAATGTACCTGATGATTTATGCTGATCATATAGATGGACCCATTGAGGCTTTCTATGAATGTACCTGATGATTTATGCTGATCATATAGATGGACCCATTGAGGCTTTCTATGAATGTACCTGATGATTTATGCTGATCATATAGATGGACCCATTGAGGCTTTCTATGAATGTACCTGATGATTTATGCTGATCATATAGATGGACCCATTGAGGCAGGCTTTCTATGAATGTACCTGATGATTTATGCTGATCATATAGATGGACCCATTGAGGCTTTCTATGAATGTACCTGATGATTTATGCTGATCATATAGATGGACCCATTGAGGCAGGCTTTCTATGAATGTACCTGATGATTTATGCTGATCATATAGATGGACCCATTGAGGCTTTCTATGAATGTACCTGATGATTTATGCTGATCATATAGATGGACCCATTGAGCCAGGCTTTCTATGAATGTACCTGATGATTTATGCTGATCATATAGATGGACCCATTGAGCCAGGCTTTCTATGAATGTACCTGATGATTTATGCTGATCATATAGATGGACCCATTGAGCCAGGCTTTCTATGAATGTACCTGATGATTTATGCTGATCATATAGATGGACCCATTGAGGCTGGCTTTCTATGAATGTACCTGATGATTTATGCTGATCATATAGATGGACCCATTGAGCCAGGCTTTCTATGAATGTACCTGATGATTTATGCTGATCATATAGATGGACCCATTGAGGCTGGCTTTCTATGAATGTACCTGATGATTTATGCTGATCATATAGATGGACCCATTGAGGCTTTCTATGAATGTACCTGATGATTTATGCTGATCATATAGATGGACCCATTGAGGCTGGCTTTCTATGAATGTACCTGATGATTTATGCTGATCATATAGATGGACCCATTGAGCCAGGCTTTCTATGAATGTACCTGATGATTTATGCTGATCATATAGATGGACCCATTGAGGCTTTCTATGAATGTACCTGATGATAGATCAACTTTAGCCCTTCACTGTTTATCTCCCGTCAGCACCAGAACATCAAAGATGGAAGTGGCTACTTCCTGTAATGAAACGAGATGTGTGTCATCAATAATTTTATTCAACATGAAATTGCTTTCAGCATATTAACTTTAATTCTTTCCATTACATTACAGTTTATGGGAACGATCTTGAATTAGACGTTCTGAGGCGAAAAATTAGAATATGCATATGCACCGTCATCGAAATCATTAATGTTTGCCTCAACTATTACTTCAATCGACAATGATGCATGGTTATCAGACAACACATACTACATGTAGGTTGACTCACCTGTTTCAAATCACAATGTCCAGTTGGACCATGGGTGTATTTATTGACTTGAAAATTATCTTTATACCTGAATAAGAAATTGATGGGGAATTAAATGTTTAGGGTGAATAACAGTAATAACATGAACCGCTTCCAAGTTTCCCTTAATACAAAACGGTACTGAACCATGCATGTAACATGAGACAATAACTGAATAAACTGTACATGCAGTAGTCCTATGTTATATTTTCTGTTCAAACATACATAATTTCAAATACTGCTGTAGGTGTTCTGTACTAAAGTATCTTTACCAATGGTAGTCTTTAATTGTTCCTTTATAAATTATTATGTTTTACTCACCTGTCGAACATATACAGCAAACCAGGCAGTTTTTTTCCTGCTATATTCTCCAATCCTGCTATATTCTCCAATCACAAATTTGTGGAAATACTGTTTCCTTCATACTTGTAACCTGTTTAAGGAAAATAAAAAGAGTAACCAACTATGTATAATAAGATAACTATCAGTATGTTTAACTTCAAGTGAAGGCTTCTGAAGTGATTACTCAGTTGTATTCATCAATACTGAACTAAAAGAACCGGTACCTCCCTGCTACAATGCATGCTATTACATGTACTGTCAAAACATATTGAAAAGTGGAATAATGGAAGTTCCATTATTTGCCAATTCATTTACCTGTCAGCTTTATCTTTTCCTCTACAATATGAGATGAATTCTTCACAAAGAAGTCCAAGATACCTGAAATGAAATTAATGTGAAATAAATGTTCTGTCAGATCTATAGCTATATATACATGTATCATGAGTTACAGGACTAGGAGTTACCACCCAAAGGAAACATTTTTCATTTGTCAGTTATGCCAGTTCAGTTGTTAAGATATTTTGAATTCTGCTTATTTAAGGATGTCAATAATTCAACCCTTAAACAGTTCATTTATATAAAAAAAAGTGTATTGGCTTCATATATACGGTTGAAGATGAAATACTTCAAGCCTTAATGACAATTACATCAATACCATAATTTATGCAATACAGGAATAGTTTACGTTTGGAATATACAAGATATTGCCATGGGGTGGTAATACTTCATTAAATTATGTCGAGCAAAATTGTGCTAATAAAAATCCCAGTACCGCTAAAAGTGCCCTTTAAAATGACTGCAAATGTTGTCACACCAAGGGGAACAACTCTGGATTATGTCCCCTTGATTAACACTAAATTTTCATTATTTCCCCGGAAATGAATTTGCTACCTCGACTGACGATAAAGCTCCCGTGGACCCTCATACCCCGATTGAAAGAACTATTCTCCTTAAATCACAATTATTTTAATCCTAATTACGAATAGATGACTACATACATTGCAGTTTTTATGCCAAGGGATACATATGAATAATGAAGACACCTCATGCCCCCAGCGCTGTTCTTGCAGTCAGAGATATAATTACGAAATTGAAAGTACCTTCTATTCTGTGTGGATATTCTCCCAAATGCTCTGCGATCCGTCTCCGAAGATGTCTACAGAGCTACTATGAAACTCACCTTCGAATCCACTTTATTATGGCGTACACCTGGTGCACGGATTCGTAGAAACGCGGGATTTCGTGCATGGGTTTCTAAAATTAACAGGGCTATTCAGATGGCCTATAATCACGTGACATTCGGTTTGTCACTTTTTCTGAAACCGAGCAGCCGAACCGGCCAACCTACTATATCAAGTCTTTGTCATACTTAGTGTATTAGGAAACCATATTTTTTAAGTAACTCATTATTTACTGACATAAAATGCATATATCGAAACGTAAAAGTGTTCGTTCTCTTCATTCTGGTATTTCCCTATTGCTACGAATCTAAAACGCCGGCTCCATTTGAAGGAAAAAATGGCGACTACTGATCACAGAAAACGTGTTTGTAAAATTTAGTAGTTTGTACCTGCCGTGGTAAGTATGGTATGTGTTCAAACCCCATTAACCAATGGTGGCGACGAAAATGCGGTCTAATTCACAATTTAACCGCAAAATGTCATACTCTAAAGTTCAATGTAAAAGGATAGGAGTTAATTTTTTGTCAACGTTTTTCGTGACGTCATCGGCATGTCTAATTGAAGCACTCGCCATAATTTGTGCAAAAATTTTTTAGTCAAAGTCCAAATGTGAACCATTTTCACCACTAAAATATTGTTTAGAAGAATGTCCAATTACAGATTAGGGACACCTAAACTATCAAGGTCCAGTGACTTAGTCACAAGCATGTCAGTTGTCCTGTTTCATTCCGAAAGTAAAACGCTGGGTATGTTGTTGTTGTTGTTGTAAATCTACACTTGCCTCATGGTGGAGTTCTGTGCTATTTGCACAGTTACTCTGGCCGCAATAAGCTCTTGTATATTACTTCATATCCTTTGCTTTATACTGGTGTCAGTTTTATTGAGTTCTGGTCAACAACTTTTCAATTGCCAGTCTGAAAAAACATCCATCACAGAGAGCACATAGTTATACAAATTCACCAAATTGCGGATTTGAGAAAGATCCGGAACCGGACTTTCAGAAAAATCAGTGAGCAGACTTTGCAAATAGTTTCTGTAGTCAGTGTTTTTACTTTAATTTGTTATTTATAAATCTAAAATGTCAATTATCATCTGCTACAAAAGGAACCATAACTTAAGAAAAACCTGATAAACACACTGACAGAGCTACAAAAGTGATGTATTCTCATTTTACCGATAATAAGAAAATGTTTTCCTGGCTCCTGGAGTCTTAATTTGGCAGTATAATTTGGAGTCACTCGCCTAAACATTTTCCAAGGAGAGTGACGGCCAAAAACTGTCCATTACTGGCAAATTATTACATTTGTCCATAAAATACGCTCGTGTGAGTTTCCGTTTCAGCTTGTAACATAATCCCTTTGCTTACGATATTTCTCCCAGTTAGTAGCATTTTTGGTACTTGTTCAGTCCTTGTCGTTAGCCAGTTCAAATTCATGTCCCCCAGTAACATATATTTGGTGTATTGAGTTGTAATTTTGTCAACACACGTTATAATATCAGGGACGAAATCAGCAGGTTGATTTGTTGATGGATTTCATTTTTAATGAAACAATTGTTAATTAGCAAAATTATACTATATTGTCTGTCAATCCTCCATGATGAACTGTAATTTCTCCTAAAACTTTGGTGGCTCTACATTCCATCAGCCGTACACTCGTATGTGTATATCAAGACAACCACAAAGGTTGCTATAAAGTGAATTGTCGAAAACTGAACCCCTGTCAACCTATCGAAAAAGGACACATATCTAAAACCTACTTTGACATCAAATTCCCTCCATCCTTTCTGCATATTTGAGAAATGAAATTAGGCAGTAAACATCCACATCGGAATATCAATCTACGGGTTAGTAAAAGAATTTCCAGACCCAGAAACACCTCTTTACTGGCCAGAAACTTGTAGATCTATCACAAAATTTTCAGCATCCGCTGCTAACGTCCCGAGTAGTCTCCCTTGTTTGTCACATGATATGCAGAGAAGCATGGCTGCCACATGTTAGACGGATTTCGGTGAGAACAATCTCTAACTTCTGCACATTTTCCGTTTTTCTCATTCCAATGCAATATGCCAAAGTATCCATGAACATATCTTATGCCATTTTCATTTCTTTTTATTTTGTATTTACAACCACTCTTTTACTTGATAATTCTCATGAAAGTCAAACAATAGGGCTATTGTTCTGCACTAGTAGAGTACGATGTTGTTGTTGAAAAATTAAACATTTATAAATAATGTTGGTGTTTGTTATCAAATCAAACCTGTTATCACTTAAATGCCATATTCCTCCATTTGGAGATCTCCTGCAAACAAAATTATCTCCCTTGATCGCTGCGTCGATCGTCCGCCAGGTGGCGTGCTCTCCGCGCATGTCCTTCCTCTTTTTCCCATGCTGTGCAAAACCTGTTTTGAGTCAAGGCCGAGCAAAGAGGGGAGGATGGGTTGGGCAAATCAACGTTGATAACAGGTTTGATTTGATAACAAACACCAACATTATTTATAAATGTTTAATGTTTGTGTCTCAAATCTTCACCTGTTATCACTTAAATGCCAGACTCCCAACAGAGGAGGTTGGGTAGCCAGCCTTGTGACTTGCTTTTGGATTAAGCGGAGCACGCCTTGTTCTGATTTTGTAAATCTAATATGCCCAGTAATATCCTGATAATTCCCGTGTCGTATAGAGGCGTAGGGAGTTCAAGGTATTACAAGTAATGCGGCGAGAGGTGGACTCTGTTCCTACCCTTTGCTCGCATACTTGGCTAGATAATCAGATGCCATCGTGATGCCTTGAAGTCCCTTCGTCTCCGGCATGGTCTGTCTTCTATGCTTGTGGAATTGTCCGGATCTTGCTTGCTTGAGTGGCGCCCCCCCTTCTTTGATAGGAGTGGTAGACTATACACTGGGCTGTAGCTATAGGTCCAGTGTAGTCATCCTATCTGTCTGTACAGACATGTCTGAAGATAGCAATCAGCATGAGTTGAATTGATCGTCCAAGCGCAGGTGTCAACAGTATCGCTCAACGATAAGTTTTCCCCAAAGTGGCCCGGACATCACACTGGCTCTAATCTTGTGAGACGATGTCTCCATAAAGGAGAAGGAGCGTTGATGGCGAGTTGGTTAAACCAGTTGCCAGTCTTCTTCAACCCAGACGGTGATCATGAACTAGTGATGTCAGCTGATGGGTCTGTTAGAAGTGATGAGAGAAGAAGACAGCTGGAACCCCTTGTCGGTTCTATAAAGAGTGCTCCAGGCCTCAGACTGGATATAAAAAACCTCTTCTCCTCCAGCAGGTACACGAAATCTGTTAGCGCTGGAATCTGGTACAGTCTTTGGACGTCTGGTCCCTGACGTGTGGAATCGTTCTAAATGACGAAATCCGGGATGGGATGAAAGGATCTGGTTGACCAGTCTGTCATCCCTGTCAAGGAACTAGGTTCTACTGCGCAATGCTCTGATTGCGTAGTGAAGACTCTCATGGAGCTGTCTTGCAGGACAGGATCTTGACTACAGTTGGTAGAACTGGTTTGAATGGTAGGCGTAAGAATGCCCTAGTACCACATCCATGTCTCCTTGGGTGGTAATTGATGTGTTCGGCGAGACTGTAAGGTGAAGACCATGGAAAGCCGAAATGCTGGAATGTAGTCGATTCCGTGGGTGAACTTGACAACCCTGGATGATGCTGAGTGATAGCCCTGTGTACTGCTTGACTGAGATTCCCTGTCCTGATACAGATGCAGAAGGAAAAACCAGCTGTTGCTGGAACAGAAACAGTGTTGGCCACAGGTCCTCTACTATAGTACATTCTCCGGGCTTGATGCGACTGTACAGTAAATAGTAGCTTGCTGCTGTCATTGTCTGTACAATTGGTCCTGGAGAAAAACCCTGGTCTGCAAGGAAAATCTGGACCGTAGCAGACGTGGGGGTTCGGCCGTTGCGGGTCCTGGTGCCTCCGTGGAAAAGTGATCTTCCGGTTGTAGTACCCTGTAGGACTTGGAGGAAGCTGTCGGCGGGAACCCTGAAGTGATGTGAAACACATGGTGTTGTGACATGGTATTGCTGATACCGTGCTGCTAGGACCAGTGTCGATGTTTCTAGAAGACAGTGACTGGAATCTTGCTCCCCCCCAAACTTGACGCAACTGACGGCCATACTGAACGTTCGTAATCAATGCTGATGTGTTGTACAACCGCAACCTCCAAGGGGGACCGCCTTCTTAGCGTAGATATCCCTAAGGAAGATGATGCGTTGCTTGTCTATCGTGGTATCCATGTGATGTGTCGGCTATCTGTTGCCGGACTAATGGACCCCTCTAAGCTATGAATTCCGCATCGGTGAATGTGAACTTCTATGTGCTCGGTTGAAACTGGATCCGACATCGCCACTCTGGAAGGGGGGTGAAGATGTTCCGGGACGAGCATCCTTAGATTGCTTGTTCTTGCCCTCAGGAGCAGTTGTAGTTGAGAAACTGTAATGAGGAGTACCTGGAGCTAGCCAAAACTGTGCTAGGTCCCGGGTGAGTAGTAGACTGTAGTTCCATCCAACGGACCTCTGGGTCATGGTGTTGATGGTCTGGTTCTCGGTGCAGGTTCCATATGCCGGAAACCTGCTTGCCGCTTGAATGTAGCCCGTACTACATGATCCGTGGGGTCCCTGGAAATATCCCTGCACCGCCATGATCATCGAGGCGAAACTCGAAAAAGGCCTCTGGAAACGCCGAAAGTGACGACAATCGGGAGTTGGAGTCCAACTCCTGTAGAGTCGAATATGCTCAGTAAGTGTCCGGCTCCGTCGTCTGGTCCGGTCTCTCCTGTCATCCCGCTGAATGCTGGAGTCCCAGGTTCTGTTCTGGAGTCCTAATTCGCATTCTGGATTAGAGATGACTTTATGCTCGTGTCCTATTCCAGTGTCCGGGTCCATGTTGACTTGGCCTTGGAAGGGACCTCAATCTGAAACTAGGCTTGCCCACTGTAGACTGGATGTCTCACCCCAAAGAAAAATGGGTTAAGTCAAAACCGACTAGCCGTTTCTCCCGAAATAGATTCCCTTGATCATGATCTCGGGTGTAGGTGGAGTCCTAGATTATCCGATGAGGAGTAGGATCCGGCTCTTAGAAGACTGAGGATGATCGTCAGATGAAGTGTCGGGACTTGGAGTAGACCTCACGTAAGGACTGACTTCTTCGACGAAAACTTGACAAAGAGTGACGCTGATCTTCAATATCATCAGGGTCGACCGTTCTACAATCAGGTGAGTGAAGACTCGAAGCTTGGGAAGGATGAAACGGTGACTAGTGGTTTGAAGGTGAAGCTTGAGAACCATCAATTCTGACTGACGAGGTTGCCCCTGTCCCGGTCGGAAGATTCCCTCTTTACCTTGGAACTGTCCTTTCTTGTAAGGGCGAACACCACTCTGAGCATCTAGCTTGGGTTGTCCGAGTTCTGACAGGAAAAACCTCCGTGGCGACCTCCTCTGTTAGAGTCGATAAGGCGCCGAGGAAATCCATCTTGGGCCGTGAAAAGGTCAAGGATCCATCTTATGCTTCACGTCTGGATCCTGAATCACCCTGGAAATAGCCGTCAGGAACCAATCAGAGTGTGATGTAATTCTGTGTTGTGTCAGCATCATATCTTCCACAGCACAGGCTTGCTTCTGTTGAAGTACCCCGTGAAGAGTGTAAGCCTTGTAAGGACCGGGCTTCTGGAGAGATGACGAAGTCTCCAATTGTCGATCCAGTGCGTCGTATAGGTTGGCTGATGCTGGAGATGGTGCGCAGGTTGGCGCAGCTTCCTCCTCAGAAGGTTTGTTTAAACCGTAAAGAGATGCCGTAGTAAGTTTTCTCCGTTCCCGGCGGGGTCATCAGGCTGCTTGTCATCGCCGACCACCGGTCTGGGCATCTCTGGAGCCAACGTGTGTACCGCCGCTATCCTGGCTTTGAAGGGTAGCATGTCTTATTCTTCTACCTCCGCCTGACGTAGGAGGTGAATCTGTATGAGATGAGGATGCCGAGGAAGTGGAACGTCGTGCGTGATCCTCATAGTCCGAGTCTGAGTCTGGTCGAGTCCCGTGCAGGATTCGAACCAGCGACCCCAGAGTCAGGCACCTAATTGCCAGCACTGTATGTCGGGGATCTAAATCACTCGGCCAACGGGCCTCCCACCGTTGCTAGAAGAATGGGTCGTGTCATCTCACAGGTCTCCGATGAAGGAACCTCTACCCCGGTAAGGGGCTGTGAAGCCGGGAGATGACTGTGCTTCTTGACCAGGCTTGCCTTGGAAGGTACCCCTGGAGCAGATGTCTGTTCCTTGGGGGCAGGTCCAGAATGGTGATCTACGAGTCCCTGTTCATCTCTGGACTTCCGTTTTATCCCGATGCTCCAGGCTACGGTGATGGTGGGTAGACGTCCGCTCCTCGCCATCAGTGCTTGTTGACGGGAAACCGGTGAACGGCTTCTCCCTCGTCTGTTGTAAGGTCGCTCCGGGGTATGGTCCCTATGGTACCGACTCCGGTAGGCTGGACTAGGTGAAGGGGTCCGACGTCTAGGACGGTCCCTCTCCCGATGATGACGTACAGGATAGGAATCTCGGCGTTGTAACGGTGTGCGACTTCGTTTACGAGATCTGCTTGCCATAGTACCGAGGTGTGGCTCCGTTGTACGGGTCCAAGCTGGAGTAGAGGCCGGCTCACGGCGTTCTGGCTGAGTCCGTTCCTCATAAGTCCGCGTCTTCTTGGATATGGAGTCTCGGTGATCTGTATAAGTCCGTTCTGCTTGAGTCCGTGACTTCTCAGATGTAGACTCTCGGTGTGCTGGATAGGTCCATGTGGTCTCCCGTTCCGTGGTACGGCTCCGGGCTATAGTTTCCTCCCGAGGTGCTCCGATGTCGGAGTCCCGGCGGTCTGGATAGGGCCGTGATTCCTTGGAATCCCGGTGTTCCCTGTAGGCCCTTGGCTTGTCCGACTCTCGGCGTTCCGCATAGGGCCGTGACTTCTCCGTGCCGTGGTCCCGGTGAGCTGTGCTTGAGCCGGGGTCCCGCTGTAGTGATGGAGTCCGTGATCTTGATTCTCGGACTGCCTTCTTCGCCGTGTCCGTCTGTGTCTCCGGGGTACGGCGGTTCTTTGGGGACTTGGATGAACGGGAGTTGATATCCGAGGACTCGCTTTGATCCGTGTCTGTGACGGGGCTGTCTAGTGGAGTCCGTGTCAGCACTCTTGCCGGTGCAGAAGAAGTAAACCGTATCGACGTGGCTTGGGCTTGACTGGTCTGCACTTTGCCTATTCTCTCGGTATCCCGGTAGTCCCTGTAGGCTCTTGGCTTGACGGGGTCTCGGAGTTCTGCATTGGGCCGTGATCTCTCAGAACCATGATCCCGTATGCTGATCTAAAGTCTGTGGCCTGTAGGTGTGGACTCCCGGTGAGACGTAGACTCTCGGCGTACTGGATAAGTCCGAACTTCATAGGTTCGTGTCGTTCTCTGTTCCGGGGTACGGCTCCGGACCGTAGTACCGCCTCTGGAAGTAACCTCTCTCTCCGATGGTCGGGTCCGAGGTGCTCTGCAGTCGGAGTCCCGGCGCTCTGTGGTCTCGAGGTCCTTGGTAGTCCCGGTCTGTGCTCCGGACTGTAGACTTGTCCACCGTTCCCGCTTGAAGGCCCAGGGTACGGCTCTTTGCCGGGTCCCGGTTCTTCACCAGGTCCCGGCTGGAAGACTTGTCTTTCTTGAGTTGCGGAGGCTTGGATGAACGGGAACTGTAATCCGAGGTCTGCCCAGATCCGTGGTTGTAACGGCTCCGGTATAGAGTAAGTAACTCATCTTCTCCAGTGAACTTGAACTAGGCCGACCGTGTCTTGGGTCTGTAACTTGTTCACCGTCTTGAAATGTAGCTCCAGGGTACTGCTCTTCGCCGGTTCCCGGTTAGTAGACATGTCTCAAAGACCTGTCTTCTTGTCGTCTTGCTGACGAACTTGAACTGGACCGTGGAGCTGTGATCCTGTATCCGTGAAGGGTCTGTACTGTTTCACGGGACTGTTGTGAAGATTCCACTGGCAACAGTATCGTTCAACGATAAGTTGCTGGTAGGAAAACTTCGTTTACAGCCAAGTCGTTGAAGAGGGCCTGAGTAGCTTGCTTCTCAGCTGGACATCTTGCCAGGTCAGTGGCCGCTCTCCAGAGTTGACTGCGTCGCCATACGATAGCTATGCCAGGTCACGTCGTCCCAGTCTGCACATTCACGGCATGTCACTTGACTGTAAACACACATGTGCCCTGCACTTGAAAACAAAGAAAATGCAAGTCGTAACTGGTTAAAACTGACGACATGATTCGTTCCTTATAAATCTTTATAGCTGGGCGACTACGTTGGTTCATAATGAACTCACGGGAGAACAAAAATAACCCTAGAGTGCGTCTATAACAATCCAAAAGTTACTGTTTACAGGAGCTCTTTCAAAACAGGTCTTGTCACCAAGACTGCAAAGGAAAAAGAGGAAGGACATGCGCGGAGAGCACGCCACCTGGCGGACGATCGACGCAGCGATCAAGGGAGATAATTTTGTTTGCAGGAGATCTCCAAATGGAGGAATATGGCATTTAAGTGATAACAGGTGAAGATTTGAGACACAAACATGAAACCTTTCATCCATACATATCGTGACGTCATTCTACCGCCCCAATATGCTAGTCAACCAGCCTCTTCCCTTAAAATATTTGGTAATGACACAGGGGAGATAACCCCCGATCACAGTACCATTGAATTGACTCACTTGTACTGTAATAATCAAAAAGTAACCCAACAATGATGGATGCAATATTTAGCAAATTTGTGCGAAAGAAATAAACCAGAATATATACATGTATCCACCAACCTAAAACTTCAGCATACATGATACAGGAGACTTGTACTGGAATAATATTGTCCGGTTTTATCTGCAAACCACACTCACATCATGCTCCATGGTAAAGTTAACAGATGGACCAATGATACAGGCTCAAAACAATATCTCAATACCATAGGGACTGTACAGGAGTAAACACTCACAGCATTCTTCTGTTTTGGAGTTAGAAAATCATCTCTCCGCCACACAAGGACTGGCTCAGTGTTCCATCTGTCAGTTTCACACATATCTCTTTCCAGTCTGGCATATGCTGTATGGGCTTGAGATCCAACTTCCACAGTAATTCTGCAAGACAAGAGAGACTAATAATATT
>JAVTVY010016812.1:0-65850 GCA_036873755.1 Hanleya hanleyi | reverse complement strand
GTTGACGAGAAAAAGTTGACGGACGGACGACGCCATACCATAATACGTCCCGTCAAATTTGACGGGCGTATAACAATGTAATTTTTTTAATCTTTAATCCATTAATGTTCATCCATGTAAACCAATCTACGACAGTGCACAATTATTCGATCTGACATCACTATCATAGGCAAGCACGATATTGTAAACAGTGCAGTCAACAAGTCGTCGAAGATGAATATGATTTCATTTTAATTGTCCGAAATACCATAATCAGCAGACACCGCTCACTTCTATACTGAACAAAATTTGTCCACATTTCGATAGTTTGGTTAAATCTTCTCAAATGCAAATGATACTGGGGAACAAGTCCAAGACCCTGTTGATCAACATCATGGCTAGGAATTTGATCATGTGTGAAACCATAAGATTACAGTGAATGTCTGCTTCCCAGTACCTGTACCATAAACACAACTTGTTTATTGATGTTCAAAAAATGTTCATTTATGTGTGTTGACTGTATTGCTGGTCTGCGAAGGCTGTTTATCTTAGTAAATAAATTTTATCTTATCTTACGTAACACGACACCAATTAATTACCAAGTCGGTCCATAGTACAGGTCAGCAAGGTGTGACGTTGTCTAGTAACCTGTCCCACCAAATAAAAGCCACTCATGCAACAAAGAGTTTTAATTTGGTGTATCACTCATGAGATTAAAAGAGAGATCACACTTCATCAGGATTCAATTATGTATCTATGAGAATTGTGTACCTATGAGTACAGTATATAACTTGATAACAATCATCTATCAAAGCATGGCATTGAGAAAATCAGATAATGCTATTTACCAAGATAATTCAGGATGTCTACAGGTATTTATCTATATTTACATGTATATCAGTTTGAAAGAAGTCGAGTTCAGAGAAACATTTGGTAAACTAAAAACTGGATCATCAGAAAATCTGTTGTGGGAACACAAGAGCATACCATCATGATTCGAATGTGCATGGTCTAGTCCATATATCTGTCTGTTGAGATTTTATTTGACTGAGTTCGCGCAGATAGGAGCATTCTTGGAAAAATAGCAGAATGCAAAAGAAAATTCTCACAATCAGCAGTTTATGAGGCCAATCTTTTCACAAAGATAATCATTTTGGCAGTAACCATGGTAAAGGCCCTACCCATCCGACGACCCCAACTCCGACCCAGTCCACCCACATCTGAATTGGATTGGAGTACAACTTCTAGATTTTTTTTTCATCTGAATTGACAATTTACCATATTGATATTATGAAATAGGGATCTGATGTCTGATCACATTTCCACAAAACAGAGTCTGAGGTTAGCAAGTTCTCTTCGCAGCAATACTGTTAATGAATATTAGGGACATGGGGTGTGTTCCCGTGTGTGTGGGAAGAGATGGGTGGGGGGGTGCTTCAGGGTGTTCCATTACAGTAGTGAATGATTTGTTGAAACTGCCGGCTATGTGGGGTAGCAGAATAGTGATATTTTTGTGAGATTTCTTCAAAAGTTTTAAACTATTAACACTTTTTTTTATTTCATATCACATACTATTTACTATCTAGTTACTAGTTAATCATGCAGTTTGGGGGGACACATAAATAAAAACAAGAGCCCAAGGGGCTTCAATATACGCCCGTATATACATTGGTCAAAATTTCAAGATTGTTTAATAGTCTTGATTCCAATTGGTAGCTAGCAATCCAGAGAAAGGTCTACAATTTTGTGCTTCTGAGAATGTAACCATAGTTGACCTTGAAGCAAGAGCCGAGAGCTCACATATCCCACACTGAAATCGACAATAGTCAAACACAAGGAAATATTAGCTTTCCTGCAAATGGATTCCTTTCAGACTAGAGAATTTTTCATGAAGGAAGAAGAAATTGATGAAGCAAAACTTTGTTCTTGAGTTAATAAACAGGTATGAAGTTCATAAAGGATCATTCTCCCCGTTAAATTAGTAAATGTATGGTTTTCATTTCACAACAGTTTAACTGAATGTAGCTGTTTCAAACATGGGATTCAACTCCACATGGCAAATGCCATATACATGTACATGGAGGGGAGAGATCTCTGAATATTCCACCCTAACACATATAGCCAGCTAAACTTGATTCAGCTTTGGGGGATTGTCACCTTGACCTTTGACAAATTGATCTTAAAATGTGTGGCTCTTCTTTGCCATACGAGTAAGGTATATTAGCTTGGTATCAATACATACCTTAAAACTAGAGATATCGCATGGACAACAAATGTTAATGAATGAATGGACAGAATGCAACATCGCATTACACGACCGTCTTCGACAGGCATATTTGACTTTTAATGATTTCTTGATTTTGAGGTCACAATGACCTTGACCTTTGACCCACATTTTGGTATGTAACACATGTTCCTCTAATGTATCTACTGACAGAATGCAACATCGCATTACATGACCGTCTTCAACAGGCATATTTGACTTTTAATGATTTCTTGATTTTGGGGTCACAGCGACCTTGACCTTTGACCTTGACCTAAATTTTGGTACACAGGGCTCTCAAGGAGCAAAATGAAGGCGAGTGATTCGTCACTCACCTGAAGTTAAGCTTAGGCGAGTGAGGCGAGTGCTTTTATCACTCGTCTGAGAAATTCCCGAGGCGAGTGAAATTACTTCTACAAGTACATTACAGAATATGTGGGTCACATATGCGCGGTTCTGAACGGTGTTGTAGTCTTCTTTAATTCGGAACACTGTTGTAAGTTCCTCTCCCCATTTTAGGTACGTTGATAGTTCTATCAGCTTTCCTTTCGGATTCGACATCGTGCAATTTTCCGCTAACATCTTGCTAACAGTTACAAAATTGTCAGGAACGAAAACGCACGCGTGCTTGGCACCGGAATTGCGTGAGATCAATGAAAAGCATGGACTTGATCGTGGGACGAAAGTCAAGTCCGCGTAACATCGAGAGTAAATCAAAATCGAAAACTAATGTTTAAAACGCAGTGATGTAATGTTAAACAAAATCGAAAACTACATGTAATGTTTAAAACAGCGTGATGCCATGGTGGTTTGGGCCGTGGTGTTTGACGGATTTTATATTTTTGTAAATCATAACCCACGGCTCAAAACGTGTCTGTATGAAAATACAAGGGAGGCAACCAGTCTACCTGTAATTTCGTTCCGACACAGGGTTATACTTTTTGCACAAACACATGAAGCGGAAATGTCGGGAAGCCTTCCGAAATTGCTGAACAACAAGATCTTTACGAAACCAAGAATTTTACGACAGCTGAAGATGTCATTAAATATTATTCTGACCTATGAAACGTGCCAATGATGAACAACGAGATATCTTGGAAGTCAAGAACTTGACAGCAACAGCTGAAGATGTCATTAAATTTTATTCTGACCGACGAAAACAGGCGAGTGGTGAACCACTCGCCATTTTTTGATTTCAGGCGAGCAGGAGGCGCGCGCGAGTGATCGCTCGCCTCTCCTTGAGAGCCCTGGTACATGACACATCATCTTCCCTCAATGTATCAATGGACACACACAAAATCATGATTTTTATGAATTTCATGATTTTGGGGGTTACAGTGACCTCGACATTCGGCCTTGACCTACATTTTGGTATGTGACACATTATGTCCCCCTGATGTATCTGCTGACACAAAAGAAAGTACTTTTCAAAGATTTCTTAATTCTGGAGTCACAGTGACCTTGACCTAAATTTTGGTACATGACAAACCGTCTCCACGTAATTTCTCAACAGACACAAAAACAATCATGATTTTTAAGAATTTCACGATTTTGGGGTCACAGTGACCTTGACCTACATTTTGGTATGTGACACATCGTGGCATGTGATACTTCATTTCCCCCCATTGAATCCAATCACAAAAAAATAGTAATTTTTCATGATTTCGTGATTTTAGGTCACACTGGCCTTTGACCTTGTTTCTGGGGCACAATGACCTTGGCTATTGAACTGGATCTAATTTTGGTTCATGACAAAACAGCTCCCCATAATTTCTCAATGAACTAAACAAATCATGATTTTTAACAATTTCACGATTTTTGGGGTCACAGTGACCTTGACCTTTGACCGTGACCTACATTTTGGTAGGTGACACAACGTGTCCCCCTATTGAATCCACTCACAATAAAATAGAAATTTTTAATGATTTCCTGATTTTTTACCTCTGACCTCGACCTACATTTGGTATGCAACACATCGTTCCCCCCTAGGGCAACTCACCAAAAATTAGAACTGTAGATAGAAAACTGCCAATGAGCAATGATTTCCTGATGTTAGGCAACAGTGATCTTTGACCTCTGACCTCGACCTCAATTTTGGTACACGACATTGTCTCGACCAAGCGTATCCAATCACAAAAAATTGCAACTGTAGATAGAAAACGTTCACAGATATAGTCCGGATACGAACACTTTGATTTCCTGTTTTTAGGCCAGTGACCTTTGACCTCTGACCTCGACCTTCATTTTGGTATGCGACACATCGTCTCGCCGTAGGGTATCCACTCACCAAAAATTGGAACTGTAGATAGAAAATTGTCCCAGATATAGACCGGACACGAGATGGACGGAAACCGCCATTATCCGCCTAAGGCGGGCGTATAATAAAAATTTAAAATTCTGACTGAAAAATTGTCCAAAAATGCCTTTTTTGAAAATGACATCAATCTGATGTCATCAGTGTGGCCATCTTGGATTTTGCAACATTTTATTGAAGAGCTTTACCTAAACATATAGTGTGGTAAGTTGCAGCCCTCTAGTTTTAGGGATAGCAAAAATATATAGGGGCCCCCAGGTGGTTTTCTCTGTGTGGCGAGTTAAAAATGGACTGTTCCCGAGTGTAAACAAAGTGAGCTACTTTCGATTTTGAGGCGGATTCGCAGGCGTCAAAATAAAATGTAATATTTTAAGCCTTCTGTTCATAAAATGAATAGGAAACTGCAGGACGTCACATCCGGATCTGAACATCTTACTAACTAGACAGGCCACTGGGGAAAAGGACTAACTGGGATATATAACCCACTTTGGAGGCATATTTTGCTAGTTATTCTGTTCGTATAAAGACATACAACAGTGGTGAATGATGGGAAGCATACTGCAACAACAACACGAAAAAATAATGCACGTAATTGTAACATGAATTGCAGGCAAGCACCTAAAAGGTGCGTGGACCCCTCAGCCTGTTTTTTTTTTAGTCAAGTAGGATCAGGGCTGCATCTAGAGCCAGTTTAGTTTTGGAAAACATATGGGCACCCAAAATTCAAATGAAACAAAAAACGAAAGTGTTGTTGTTGTTCAATTTGAAAGGATTTCTGAAGGAAATACTCCTAGAAAAAGCTTCTGGAAGCCTCAATATCGATCTGATTGCATGGCTGGGTATTGAATTTCATGTTAATAAACCTCTGTTTTGTGATTGATCACAGGCTCTTTGCGCCGAAATTCACTTAAAAAAATTGGACCCTCAATAATGAATTACCAAAAGGAACTGGGAGTTTGGGATCGGAACCTGCAAAAATCCCTGGATACCGTATATAACAGACTTCGGTTTCACGTGAGTGGTGTGCTGGGATTACAGCATGCAAGGAAGTGTAGCTTTATCAGTGGCAATTTATGCATTGCACAAGTGTGATAACAAGTAAACACACTTATTGACACAGGCCCACCCTTATCATTATTTTTTTTTGGGGGGGGGGGGGAGAGGGGCATAAGCTCCAGGTATGCAAACTGATTCAAAATTGTACACAGTCAGGCTAAAAATGGGCTCTCCTAATCACTCGTTTTACATAATTTCCAAGGTACAGTAACATGTTTGGTGACAAAAATTGAAGCATTATGTTGTACCAGTTAAATGTGTGGACACAAATATGGTTCATGCAAAAGTTTTAGAATAAATCATATGATGTAGAATAGAATGATTTAATAGCAAAATTTAAGAAAAATGTTGTCCTTCATTCAATGAGAATCATAAATGGACCAGGCTTTCTTGTATCAGGGAACCTTCAAAATTCACAACGAAACATGTAACCAAGGGTTCCCGATGGGCATAGGTAACAGTGCAAAAGCTAAGCCATCAATAAATTAAAAAATTTAAAAAAATAAAAAATCATGAAATTATCGTAGCCATCTGAAAATCTAATCATTTCATCTGTCAACATTCAGGAAGCTCTCACCAAAGTTTGGTCAGGCCCGACTTGATAGATCTGCAGATATTCAGCGGACAAGAACATGTTGATGGGCATAGATAACAGTGCAGAAGCTAAGCCATCAATAAATAATAATTTGTTTTTTTTAAATCATGACATCATCATAGCCATCTGAAAATCTAATCATTTCATCTGTCAACATTCAGGAAGCTCTCACCAAAGTTTGGTCAGGCCCGACTTCATAGATCTGCAGATATTCAGCGGACAAGAACATGTTGATGGGCATAGATAACAGTGCAAAAGCTACGCCATCAATAAATAATAAAAAAAATAATTAAAAATCATGACATCATCATAGCCATCTGAAAATCTAATCATTTCATCTGTCAACATTCAGGAAGCTCTCACCAAAGTTTGGTCAGGCCCGACTTCATAGATCTGTAGATATTTAGCGGACAAGAAAATGTTGACGGACGGACGGACGGACGGACGCTAGGACGTACGTACATGGCAACGACAAGACCCCACAGCCCTATGGGCTGAGGGGTAATAACTCAACGTTGAACAACGTAAAACATCACGAGTCGGACAGGCAGCGTTGATTCCTTTTCGATCTGTTCCGCGTTGAACAAATGAACTGGATGAACTACTTATGGCATTCTCACATTCCTGTTTCAGCGGCGGCGGAGGCTCCTAAAAACTGGGGGGGGGGGGGCTCGACTATCATAGCACTTGAGGCAAGGGTCCAGGGGCCACCTAGGCCCCTGAAGCTCCGCACTCCCAGATGGCTGTAGACGCAATCTGGTCGATTTCCGGCATATAAAACGACATACATGTATCATCACTATATAATCAACTGCATTTTGAGATTGTTTTTCTTCTCGTCATTTAAAAGAAAAATTGAGTTGATAATTTTTTAATGTAAAAAAAGTATTTTTCCTTTCCAAAATTCAAACTATACACAGTGATCTCGAAGAAATTAACATTTCAGCAGAGGGTTGGACAGCGCTGACACGTAAAGTCACCCAGCTTTTGTTGAAACTGGGGGTGGGGGGCTGTACCCTCTTCAAACTGGGGGGGGGGGGGGGCTGCAGCCCTCCCTGCCAACCCCCAAGCCCCCACCAGGCTTCCGTCGCCCCTGTGTTTATGTGGCATATAAAGTTTTCGATGATAATTTATTTCTTATCTTCATCCGCAAATACGCAATTTGCCTCACACAACTTGTTCCAGTGGCAGATCTCGCCCAAACAAACTTGAGCAGACAAATTCGCCTGAAACAGCCTTTGTCTGCAGGTGTTGCACGCGCGTCCTTGACTGTGTTGGTATAAGAAATCTGAATTGGTATGTACCAATTATGGTGGCCAATAGCTAAGATTCATAGCGTCTCCCTTCCCTCAACGCTATGCCGACGACAAATACATTTCCCTGGTGGTAACTCGAACATCTCCATGGCGCACTTATTATTACCTTTGCGCCCTATTGGACCTTCATTAACTTGAGAAAATGGGCCGCCATGAATAAAAATACAGAAATGGCAGACTAAATGCCCATTCGTCGGTCAAAAATTAATTACAGACGTTAAAATTATCCCTATGGAGCCTCAAAATCACCTGAAATCGAGGGTCAAGAAGATGGGCATTTCCGTCATTATAGACCCCGTGTATACAGGGGATGATGATCACAACATCGATTATGGTATTTTTATTCATGGCGGCCCTTTTTCTCAAGTTAATGAAGGTCCACTAGGGCGCAAAGGTAATAATAAGTGCGCCATGAAGATGTTCGAGTTACCACCAGGGAAATGTATTTGTCGTCGGCATAGCGGTGAGGGAAGGGAGACGCTATGAATCTTAGCTAGGTGGCCAACAGAGACCTGCAAATTGCAATACGGTCTGATGGCAGTGATGCACTAGGGTAATTAACCGATCAAAACCCTACAATTTACTTCTGACATAAATATTCTAGATGTAATCCCTTCAGAGTGAGATCGAGAAATCAAGGGGCGGGGGGGGGGGGGATAATTTTCACACCCTTGCCCACAACATCATAATTGGATAGCCTACCTCATTTGACAGCCGTAGCAACAACAACAACCACAACAGAGTCACAGTGACAAGTGCAGAGCAAGTTGATCAAGTGATGGAAATTTGTTATGCCTGCCCTACGGTAGTTGCTCTCCTAGGCTTTATCCTAGGCTCTACTTTGCTTTTCTGTAGTTGAAGTTGAACGAGTATAATTTAACAAGTCAGCAACCAAAAATATGCGGCAAACAGCAAGCTGGCCAGATTCCACAGCAACTGACTGGATGAGCAAGGCAAAACCAACCCGATTCCCAAGTACCCTTTTACTTCTTGAAAAGTAAATAATAAACGATCCCCGAGCCTCTCTTTCAATTGACAGAAATTTATTACTAAAATACTAGTGGTCGTAAAAGGTGGCCGTAGTTCGAAATCCGTTTGCTACCATACCTGCCTCGGAGGAGCATCCATCAAAATCCTGATGGCCCTTTTTTGGAGCTTGCAAAGTGTATCAATTTTAACACCATTATGTGATAAAAAGAGACTACCAAGCATTGACAAAGAAGAACAAACAGTAAGTAGAATAAAAGATTTTATCCCCGCCTTTAATTTTAACTAAGATACTGGTACTAAATAATTATGTGATAGAAAGATAAGCTATCACATAAATTAAAGTTATCACATAAATTATTGTGTGATCATTTAAATTATCACATAAATTACTATCCATTTAATTTTGGATAGTAATATTGAAATATCAATTAATTCAACTACATTATATACATCTATGCATATATTGCCCATTCTATTAATATTACTTTCATTTTATTTTTTACTAAAAAAAAGAAACAAGGTACTCAAAAGTCAATCAGGTCAATTGCACAAATATGAATGAAATTGTAAATGAAAATAATGTTTTTAATAATACAAATATTAGAAAACTAAAAAATCAATCAGCATATACATGTAATCATTTTTAACAACAAATTTGTATTTCATTCAATAAAAATACAGTACTCCATGGTTACACAGAAATTATACAAGTAAAGAACAATCTGCTTATAATAATGTGTAGCTAAGTAATGCAACAAACTTAGGGGAAAAGCACTATTTCAAATCAAATTTTACAAGAAGAACAGAAGTAGTTTTGCACTCGAGGGGTTTTGGAATATCCAGATTTATAATGTTGAAAAAGAAATATTTAATTATATAATATTTTAATATACATGTAGCTTTTATAGCTACATGTAACTGCACTGTGTAAGCCTCACATATACATATATTTATGCAATCGATTATAGGTTTGAACTTGTAAACTTATATGTATAATATATTTACATTTGAATGGATACCTTCAGATTGTCAATTATGCAATAATATACTAACAATGTATGAATAATTGGATAGACCAAATAATTTTGCATCAAATTTTCAAAATAAATGTAAGACAATATTTTTTTTTATATCTGTAACATCGCGTATGCATTACACGTATTAATCTCTTGTAGTCTAAGTATAACATACATGCTGAATTTGCATGGATATATTTCAATGGAGAATATAGTTTTAATAATCAACCCTGGGTTTGACAAATAATTTAGAACGAATTGCTTTTTAGATTATTTTTATTTTTCAATAAATTTATTTCTTCAGCCAATGTTTAATTAATTTAAACTTTACGTTCTCTTTAGCCAATGTTAAATTAATTTAAACTTTACGTTCTCTTTGGCCGATGTTAATTAATTTGAATTATATATTACCAGAAGTGGGTGAACAAAATGTCTCATAATAACTTTGTCTGAGCATAGAAAATATAGGCTCCATTGTCTGAGTCAGTGGGAGAGCTTTATTGACCAATCTCCACCACTCAGCTACTCACTGGTAGCAGCAGAGCTTCATTGTCCTGTCATTAGCCCTGCAGTGAGCCACTGTCCTGACAAAGGCTTTTTCCTGAGAACAGGATTTTCCTCTGACTGGGAGGTAGCACTTCGGGTATTGTTGGATCAATTGTGAAGTGTAATTTTTAATCAGAGCTTCTCACCTCGCACATGTGAAGTTAATTACCAGCGCGAGATCCCTGGACTGGCACAGTCGGAAGAGCAAGCTTAATTTGGTGTATTGGGTTACAATTAGGACTTCACGCCATGCGGCCCGTGTACTGCGCGTTTACAATTTAATTAGAGTCTTGTTGCACAAGCGATGCAAGTGATCACCTGCTATGCAGATTAATGAATGCACAATTTATCATGTGATTGAAAGAGATATAATACGTCAGGTCCATTGTGTATATTTTCACATTTTATCCTTTTTTTTTTCTTTTTTTTTTGACAACGCCGTACCTTTTTGGAAAGCCCCAGTGGGAGTTTCAGTAACAAATATAATGCCCTTGTACATGTCTCTGTATGCTGTAATGGCAAAAGGTTGTTTACCCACAATATTCATGACGATAACCAATCAAAAACATGTAAGCCAAGCCGTACACAAATTCTCGTCTGGATAAGTGTGTTCATATTAATTACCACAATATGCTGGAATTCCCTGCTTGAGCGGATCATTGATCCGTTTCACAGGCTCACTCCACTCATTTCAGTTGGGACCAACCGTCACAGTTCGGTATATCAATATCTGATATTACAACGATCGAATACACTTTTAATGATAAATTGATAGTTGGAATTTGACACTAATATCTGGGACGAATATTAAAGGGATATGCAACAGACCCCAACATCAAAGGCGCCGCCGCGAGCTCACGTTGAACGTATGTCTCGCCTGCCAGGTCTCGCGCTCTACGCGCGTGAGCCTTTGCTTCGCCTAGTTTTCATCACGAATTCATTCCAGATTTTACCAGATTTTTAGACGTTCTTCTGCAGCAATTGGCATCAGATTATTTGATCGAGACATGTACTATTTTGAGAGAAGAAACTCTTGAGGGATTTTCATCGAAAAGATGCATATTTTCATAACAACTTTCGACCGCTCTGCACTGCCGATAACTGAGCGGATGGAGCGGCAAGGAAAAACTCATTTTTCCCCTTCTTTGCGATCAAACTTCTCATTTATCTCAATCTTTGAAGTATATCTGTGCTAGTTTTTACAAAATATGCAAGCATGTCATTGACAGTACGCAAAATGTTTTAATTTTCCATTTTCGTTTTTGTAAATAATTGCTCGTGAAAATCGTGAAAATGCCAAATATTTAAATTCTGAACAAATCTCACAATTCTTGTACGTTTTTGTGATTGAACTACTCCTTTGGTTCATTTGTTTTTTTAGATTTTTTTTCTCCGTGCACTAGTTTTGTTTCTTGTCGTTTGCATGATGTATTCCCTTTGACACTCGTTAAGTTGTAAAGGATTTTTTTTTGGTCACCAATCTTGGCCTAAATTGAGTTGACTGGCTTCACGTTAATGGAGCCTAGTTGACAAGCACGTGTATTCGCCCAGCATTGACCAGCGAAACAGGGCGGGACTCACAGCGAAGCACACGTGACGGTCTTTTGCGCATAAAAGCCAATCAGTGACGAGGCGTACTAATTAACCAATCACTAATCCCTCATTAACATATCAATTAGCGAGACAGACCCTAGTTCAAAGAGAGGAGCCGCGTTTCATATCCCTCTATACTCGTCCCAGCTAATATCTATTCACATATCTGAAAAAAAAACATTGGCGAGTTTACATAACATATTTTATTTCAAAAAACCTCGAACGAGCAAGTTTTGCTACTTTCCCGGTGTATTTTCTTTGAAAACTTGCTACCAATCAGTGATATGAAAATATGCGTCAAATAATAAAACTTCATTTCAGAATTGTACTTTTAGAAATTTCGTTAAATTAATAATGTCACAGTTCGTTAGAAGAAATGATTTTATGAATAACTTCTACAAAACAATTTTAATGATGATGAAATTCTTAAATGCGTACTTTAGATGCAAGCATTCCATGTGAGAAAATGGAAATAAAAATAGAATTTTTGCCACAATCCACGCATAGTCACTTTTTAGCTAAAAGCGAAATTTCAGGAATGATTTGCATATTATTAAATTCTAACTATCTCAAGATTTGAAGCGGCATTATACGGATATTTTTCTCTAAAAGATTTATTTCAGTACCGGAATTATGAAGTATTCAGTAAGAAGAAAAAAACGCTTCTATGGGGAGGTATGGGTTGACTCTAACCTGTTACCCTGCATCCATTAGCTGAAGACGACCTTTACGACGTAGCCCTCCAGCTTAAGGTAGGTGCACACAGAGCTTGTGACTGGGTGATCGCAGTCGCAAGCCGTATCCCCCCAAAGTCATGCGACGACGCAATCCTCTAGACTGTTGCGATCATGTGTGACATCGAGGACGCAATAATTGCTGCGATCCTTGTCAGCCAGCGTCGTCCCTAGGTAAAAAAAGCGGAATGGCCCCTGGGAAGGAGGTTGCGCGTAATGGCCCCTGGAAACGAGGTTGACAGACAAAATGGCTGCCGTCAATAAATTACAGTTGATTGTCTCAATGTCTGTGGGCGCTGCCATCTTGAAATCATGTGGTGTAACATCAACGATTTGATTGGTCGAGAGGTAATAGATTGCCGGCAAATCCTATCAACGCGCAGGCGAGCGGTGCACACTGCTTGCGCTGTCTTGCGTCCTATGGCTGCGGCGAATACGGCTCCGACAAATATCAAATCATTTTGATCCTTGCGATTCCGACTGCGCCCCGGGACGCAAGCACTAAATGACTGCGGTCTCCAGTGCACACAGACATTTGCGTCCTCGCAAAGAGTCTTGCGGCTGCGATCACGCAGGCACTAAGCTCTGTGTGCACCTACCTTTAGGGCAGCATGGTTTACCATACCCTGTTTGTCTGGCACTGCGGTGGTCTAATGGTTAGAGCGTCGGCCTCGTAAGCGGTAGGCACTGGGTTCGATCCCAGGCCGGGTCATACCTAAGACTTGAAAAATGGAACTTCAGCATTAAGAGGATAGAACAAGGACTGGTTCGCTCGGTGTCAGTATAATGTGACTGAGTGGGGTGTCATGTCTGCCTACGGCATGATATTTCAATGGGACAGCACTATAAAATGGCAGCATTAGATCTGCTCTGTTACAAGTAGGTACCCCTGCCCCTGCCCCTCCCTTCCCTTCCCCGTCGTGATATAGCTGAAAAAATGTTGAAAGCGACGTTAAACCCTATGCACTCACTCACCTTGTCTGGCACAGGAGATAGATTAAAGTACCAAACAGATTGGGCTCTTTGAGGATCCACGGTGATCAGTGTCTGTAGAGCCTAATTTTCAAAATTCGAAATTCAAATTGTTTTGTAGTTTTGGTTAGGTTTTTGTTAGGATTAGGGTTTTGTTAGGGTATGTTTGTTTGGGTCATCGTCGCCGTGTGAGCAATAAGGTTAGGTGCGACGTTAAAATTCAAACAACCAACCTTTACGACGTAGCTATGACGTGTGGAGACAACCCCACGCCCACGCGGTTCAGTTTGAATCCGACCGAACAACATCCTCGGTTGTGCACATGAGCGAACAACTTTTATATGCTTTGCCCATATAAACGGGGAAAATAATCTCTGGATAGTCCGGGATGTTAGGGCATAAAAGGGACTGTTGGTTCAGATTCTTCCAAAAGCACCAAATTTGGCCCATATGTCGCCCATACAATACCTTTTCGATTTTTGACGGGCGCCAAGGTAGTCGCCCCCTGGGGCCGCCATATTGGCGAAATTCATTATGGCCGCCACCCGGGTTAGAGGTCAATCGTATTTAAAACAACAAAATGGCTAGAATCATGAATAATACAACTTTTTAGTGGTTATCGGTGTCGACAATCTGATTCTGATCTTATTTCAACGATTTGAGGTCAAGGTTAACCTAAAGGTCATTTTGGGGTCAAATTCGTCATTTTTAGTGGTTTTCAGTCGAGATATACAAACTAACTCATTTGATCGATTTTCGGGGTTGAGTAACCCGAATCTGGCCATATTTTGACAATTTGAGGCAATATTACATGCGAGGTTCACGACAGAGGTCACCCGAAACAGAGATCAACCGGAGGTCAATTATAGGAAACACCAAACGGGCTAGAATCACAAATAATACCATAGGGCTTTGGGGCATCGGAGAATTAGATTCTGACCTTATTTTAACGATTTGAGGTCATGGTCACCTCATTTGAGAATTAAAGGTCAACAGTTGCTACTAAAAACAATCGAAACAAGATTATTCAGGAACGAATGTCACTAAAATACTTCGGAGATGACATCTGCTGACAAAATTCTATAACTATGCCGCTACGTGCATTTCAATGTTCAAAATACAAAACAAAGACCGCTTAAGCAACAGTATACCAATGATTACTTTTACTACCTTTGCCTTCTGGCTTGCGCTCTATGATGCCAGCAATAAATACTACTTGTCATCACCGCCCTCGTTATTAACGCACCCGCCTTCGCATTTGCAGAGAGTCGTGTATCGGACATCGGCATAGTTGCATTTGCACCTTCCCGTGCATGCCTTGAGTCAGCCGCAGTGCATGAGAATGGCATATGCCATAGAAGTGTCGCTGAGAGTGGTCCATAACGGTTGCCATGTACTGGTGCAAACTTGTGCCAGCTCCACTTACTGAAGTCAGGAATTTCCTGCTGGAGTGAAGCGACTCCAGTAGAAACTCGCTTGCAGCAGCGCTCGCACGGCTTGGGAGGTGGGATGTTTTCCAGCGATCTGGTTGCAGTAGTGAAGAGGTGATGCTTGGCCTCATTGACACTACGCTCATACTATTCAGCTTGTATCACTGGCGTCCCTTCTCTCCTTGTTCCCCCGCTGATTCACATCGCCAAGTTCGCGCCTCTTGGCCGTAAGGGGGCGCTTTATCTGGTTACCCAATCGCTGTGCCGTAACAGCTCGGAGATAACCAGATTCCTCATACTAACCACGATTGGCTAACTACCTCACGTGACCGAAATTACGTCATGCCTTCATGATAGTGAGATCACTACTCTCACGTAATGTGGAAGCCATGCCAATATTTTGACAGCGACACGCCCTCTAACCGCATCTCTCAAAGGAACTTTTCCCAGGCTTTATTAACAGTCAACATTCAATTCAAAATCTGAAACAATTGAACGGTGTTTTCACGTTACTATTCTATGGAGCTTGATCTCCTTATATACTCATGACGATAAAGCGTGGTCTTATCAGTGGGATATTAATAACATTTACAGGGATTTATTTGTTAATTATTTGAAGGTATCAGTGAACAAATGTTTGCAATCAGTTGACGAACCTTACTAAACAATGGAGGAAGTTATCCAAAAATCTGTTCACTCTTAACTCAGAAATTAACGTAATTAGAGCTGTTTTGCCGTCCGTTTATTGATCGGTTTTGCCGTTAACGACATATGAACGTTTGAAAAGGGAGACAACTCATATTGCCAAGACTCTTCCGTAAGAGTGTTTTCCATTGGTCATTGGTGGTTGGCCTATGCAGAGCGCCCCCTTACGGCCAAGAGGCGCGAACTTGGCGATGTGAATCAGCGGGGGGAACAAGGAGAGCAGGGACGTCAGTGACACAAGCTGTTTATCAGCGTACATTGACACCGGCTGTACCACATCCCTTGCTGTACATTAGTACGATGAAGCGTTCTATAAGCTCCATATGCACATATGACACATATGCACATATGCTCCATATGACTCGAGAGTGTCAGGATCATGCGTGAGAGCCACTAGTGTGTCGGTGTGGTCCGATATGCTTGTACAGGCTGCCCAGGCGGTCTTTTTGCCACATCCAAGAAACTGTGAAGTCGTCTTGCACCCCGTTAAGCTGTGAAAGAGAGGTAGTGCCACGGACTTTGACGGACCAAGATCGGAAAAGATGGTTTGGACTGGAATGCCGCAATACTTTTTCCTGAACCCCTAAAATCCCGAAGTATGAATGGATCAGCGGCTGTGTTAAAAAAAATGTTAACTAAAAGGAGCCGTTCTCATTCATCAGCACACAGATCTCCAAGACTGACATGAGCGGAATGCTCCTTCTGTGTACCCGTTTCTTCTGAGTCCGTGTTCTTCAACAGGCGTTGTGACCTCACAATACTTCAACCTTGCAACCATTCCGAGGCGGACACCAGGGTCCTCCTGCATCTAGCACATGCCACGGGGCAGGGTCATACAACAGCCTATGTTCGCACGATGGACAGCGATGTCCGGTCTTTGGAGACCCTCGGTCTATCGGAACTCTTGGTGGACTTCGGTTCTGGAAAGAATTATTGTGACATTCCAGTCCATACCATTTGTTCCGATCTCGGTCCGTCAAATCCTTGGCACTACCCCTCTTCCACAGCCTTACTGGGTGCGACCCGACTTCACAGTTTCTTGAGAGCGCAAGCCAGAAGGTATAGGTACTAATAATCATTGGTATATTGTTGCTAAAGCGATCTTTGTATTGTATTTCGAACATCTAAATACACATAGCGGCGTAGCGGCATAGTTATAGCATTTTGTCAGCAGATGTCATCTCCGAAGCATTTTAATATAATTTGTTCCTGAATAATCTTCGTTCGATTGTTCTTAGTGGTAACTGTTGATCTTTGACCTTTGACCCCAAAATGGGGTGACCTCAAATCTTCAAAATAAGATCAGAATCGGAGAATGCCACAAACCTCTATGGTATTATTTGTGGTTCTTTTGGTGTTATGGTTGGTTGATTGGTTTGATTGGGCACTCCATCGTATTACAATGGGCACAGGTCATACAGAGCATGCCTTGCAACCCGACTGCCCAACACATGCTCTCTCCTACCAATGACGCATAGCCATGTTATACCTACAATTGACCTCTGGTTCGGATGACCTCTATCGCGACTCCCAAATGAAATATTGCCCCGAATCGCCAAACTAAGGCCAGATTCGGGTTACTCAACCCTGGAAATCAATAGAATTTGGCAGTTTATATATCTTGCCCCAAAACCACTGATAATGACGAATTTGTCCCCAAAATGACCTTTAGGGTGACCTTAGAGGGTGACCTTGACCTCAAATCGTTGAAATAAGATCACAATCAGATTCTCCGACCCCGAAAACCACTAAAAAGTGCTATTCTTCATATTTCTAGCCCTTTTAGTTATTTAACTACGATTGACATCTAACCAGGGTGGCGACCATATTGAATTTCGGCCCCAGGGGGCGCCCGTCTTGGCGCCCGTAAAAAATCGAAATAGTATGGTATGGGCGACATATGGGCCAAATTTGGTGCTTTTGGAAGAATGTGAACCAAAAAATCCCTAACAGCCCTGACTAGGAGGAGTCATTTTAACGTTAGGACAATCATGGAGTTAAATATAGAAGGAGAAACGACTCGGCCAGATCAAAGCGTTCAATGTACGATTCCGCCACAGCAGGGATTCGTCGGATTAGCCTGTGTGTACTTGGGGGATTAAAGCAGGTTCGGTCATGTTCGGCAGTTGTCGGATTCCCGCGCATGCGCCCCATCGACGTCATCAAAGCTATTATAAGTTGAGTGTATTGGAAATGTGAATTGGTACTTAGCCGCCCGCTGTGCACGCCGTCGGGGAGTGTTGAGTTTGATCATGGAGGGAAAGAGAGACCATTTTGACTCGACAGCCTTGGCTGATCACTTACATCGTTTCTATTATAAATTATATTAGGAATTTAAATTTTCCATGAATAGAAAAAATCTTCAATACTTCGGTGGTACGACACGATCATTGCACGAGTACGGCCGTACGTAATTCATCAAGCTTGACACTTGCTGAAAACATGTTTTATATGATTAGGTTATAGATAATTTTAGATAATTTATTTGCATATTTATGCCCGAGGGCTAAAAGCAATACAATACAAACATATAAGACACAAGTACACCTTGAAAATCTCTACAGTTACATTTCAAGACATAGATACAAATGCAGAAGATTTGTACGGTTATACTAGACCAGTAATCTAACTGAGTGGTTATATGAGTGTATCATCAAACGTTGTAGGCAAACATGCAGAAATATACCTGATAGTCTGTCGTTCCTGATGGTGGATGCCGTGAGAAAGATTATCTTCGTTGTGCTGAAGGTGTTGCTCTTGGTCAGAAAATTTCGTAAATAAGTTGTCGAACATGTATTTTCAGCTCTTATATATCGAAATTTGAGCAGCACACGCTCACCGTATACAAGAGGCCATATTCATTTGTGATAGATACAGGATGTGTTTATTATGCATCCCGTTCTCAAATCCTCTTTTTGTCTTAATAATTGGGTAGAAATTTATTTTTACTCACCAGGGAACCACCAGTGTGAATTATACTGTTACGCTTACCGTTCCTCGTTTTCGTTAACGAGATTATTTTAGCATAATATGCTTACTTGATCTCAAGCTTTTTAAGTTAGTATAACCATGGAGTTAAATAAGTCTTATTTAACTCCATGGTATAACGTAATTAGAATAAAATGAACTGTTGATATTCGTCAGCCTATATAATAGCTTTAATACCGATGCCCGTCAAGAACCCCATCTGGCCAGAAGTGATCTTCAATACACACGTATTGAAGATCAATTAGCGATTAGCACGCAGGGGGTAAAACGGCCTTGGCTGACTCATTAGTTAATAGCTTTGAGGCAGCGCAAAAGCGAAAATGGCCAATCTAGTGTTTACAATATTGCATTTTATCCAAATTCAGGCTTCCGGTCCCTAAAATGGTAAAGACTGATATGTACTCTTTTATTTGATCTTGAACGCAAGCACAAAATGTGTCATTTTTGAAATGCGGAAATTCTGTTAATTCGGCAGTGAAAATGATGTATTTTCTGTTCGTGGCAAAATTGCCCATGTATTTTAAGTGGGGTTTTTGAGAATTTTTCTATCGTTTATTTTATTCGCCAGTGCAACCGCTCCCTCATGAGCTATTCGTTTCCACATTCGCTGTGCTTATACCAAGTTCCCCGCGAATTTTTGTCTTGTTGAGAAATGCGGAAATTGTAGAAAAACGATAAAATATACAAAACGACAGTATAATTCCAAAGTCCTGTAACTAAGCTATGAATGGTCATATTCTGATCAATGAAATATGCTAATATTCAGTATGATTTCAAATTGCCTAATATTTGTGTTGCGCATAATTAATGCATCGTTATTTTTACGTAGAACTACTGCGCATTTTTAATTTCAACTTCCGTTGATGTTTTTCTGCGGCGAATAAGAACCAACGACTCGGTCGGCGGAATCATACATTGCACATCAAACGGACAGATCGTGACCGACAGCCATTCAGAATACAATAGCTCTGCGGGCGACCTCACGGGTCAGTGACCCGCGGCTGGCGGAGTAGTTTCTCCTTCTATATTTAACTCCATGGGACAATCGAGGTACAATGCAGAATTGAAAAGTAATCTGAACGTTCGACGAACATGGCTTTTACCACTGTTTACTATATACATGTATGATGTCACTTCCGGCGGTGCGCTGCTCGGACGAAAATCCTGTCCGAAAAACTGACTGATGGCAGGGGTACATGTGTTACTATGACCCAGTGAGGTGCTGGTTGATCATCGATATATAGGCCAGGTAATACCATCCAATCAAATGGTAGGAGAGACACCGTTTTGATTAAAACAATTCTTGAACGAACGATTGCAGCGCATGGATACACGACCCAGAGTAGGGGCTTCTGTTGTAAATGTATGGTTCATACTTTTTCATTTTGAATCATATTCTCGTGAAATTTGTTAAGTGGGTACCGTTTTTCATGCCGATCTACCTGGTGGCCAAGGTAAATTTTCTTCCTGGACAATGACATTTGAAAACTTGAATGGATTATTGCCAGATATCTGAATTCAGTAAACATGGTGCATGGGAGCGGCCATCTTGATATTGGACGAGTAACAGGTGTTTTCTCGAGCCATGCTTCACAGACGTGCCGTGGAGTGATCCAACTAGTTTCATATCGTAAAACGACAGGATTGTATCACCCGTTCGTGGTTAACACATTAATATTAATTCTGTTATAATGAATTCATCGAATAAATGTCCTTTAGTACTATTTTATTATGGCTGAGAGACCAAATCGATTACCATACATGATCAAGTTATTCAGCTGTACGTCTGCAGCAAAATGTTTGAGAATGAAATGCGAGTTACTAAAAACTCGAAACAGTAAAACACGCGGATCGGATTGATGTGTAGAGAAAGTCGATCTAGGCTTAATTTACAATGACACACATCAATAACGAAATAGTGGCTTGATAATGGGTCCCATATAATGCCACAGCGCGAACTCTTACATCAGGCTATATGAAGTGACTTAATACGTCAATCAGAGAACATTACTTTCAAAGTCCTAGTTGGACATGCGGTTCATGTGCATATTTTGCCAGCAAGCACTTAACTTCCGGCTAACCCCACACTTTCCAGATGGGTCCTTGCGCGAACTACATTAGTCAAACCTTTAATGAAAAAAAACAAATCGACGTTTTTTTTTAACCATAATGGTGCATCGTGACCTGTATTCACCAGTTGCACACGTAATCGGCTTGTAATACGCAGATTATAAGCTACAAACGTTTCCGCCGGCATTGATGCATCTGCATCAATAAGTTTTCTTGTTTACAAATTTGTTATGTGGGAACCTTGACTCAAGATCTCGGTTGGGACCGTTTTTCATGCCGATTCACCTATAGGTGGCGTCACCTGGGGGACAAGGTTAATTATCTTTCTGGACAATAGCTTATGAAAACCTGAACGGATTCTTTCCAAATTTAGTATGTGGGCACCTTGCTTCAAGTTCTCGCTTGGGATTGTTTTTGATGCCGATCCGCCCATAGGTGGCGACATCTGGAGGTTAAGTTAAAATTTGGTTTACAGACATTAACGTTTGAAAACCTGAGTGGTTTCTTTCCAAATGTAACATTGGCACCGTCATCATGATCTCGCCTGTGATTGTTTAACATTGGCACCGCCATTATGATCTCGCCTGTGATTGTTTAACACTGGCACCGTCATCATGATCTCGCCTGTGATTGTTTAACATTGGCACCGTCATCATGATCTCGCCTGTGATTGTTTAACATTGGCACCGTCATCATGATCTCGCCTGTGATTGTTTAACATTGGCACCGTCATCGTGATCTCGACTGTGATTGTTTAACATTGGCACCGTCATCATGATCTCGCCTGTGATTGTTTAACATTGGCACCGTCATCATGATCTCGCCTGTGATTGTTTAACATTGGCACCGTCATCATGATCTCGCCTGTGATTGTTTAACATTGGCACCGTCATCATGATCTCGCCTGTGATTGTTTAACATTGGCACCGTCATCATGATCTCGCCTGTGATTGTTTAACATTGGCCCCGTCATCATGATCTCGCCTGTGATTGTTTTTCATGTCGATCCGCCTATAGGTGGTGCCATATGGGACCAATTTAAAATTCTGTTTCCGCAAAATAAGTTATGAAAACCTGAACGGATTCTTTCCAAATTGAGCATATGGATACCTTGGTAAAGATCTCACTTGGGAATGTTATAGATTGCGCCAGCTGTTGGCCAACTTGATTTTAGTTTCCGGACAATAACTTTTGAAAACCTCGACAGATTAGTTCCAAATTTTGTATGTGGGTACCTTGCCTCAAGATCTCGCTTGGGATTGGTTTTTTTTTATTTTTATTTTTTTTTATGCTGATCCAGTTGGGGTCAAGTTGCAGTTTTCTTTCAGGACAAATTTGATATGTAAGTATCTTGACACAGAATCTCGGTTGGGATTGCTTTCCATGTACTGGGCACTGAAAGTTACATTTCCAAGCCAATCACTATTTTCAACGTCGAGGACTTCAACGGTTCAGGTTTCATTAACTATGGAGGACTGATGTAAATATGAACCAAATTACCGTTCTATTTCAAGGAAGGAATATTATTCTACATTCATAAGAATTTGATTGCTACTTAAGTCGAAGATATACCAGTTATTCCTGGGTAAATATATCCTGCCATAATATAAGCAAAGGCAGGAATGGAAATGTAAGAACCATCAATCGATGCCAGGAGCCACAAAGCACATCAGTTCTGGGTATACAGAGCCATTCCATTGTTTAAAATCATATTGTTAGCAATAGTGATTACCACATGTAGGCACTTTCGTCAGGTTTCAGTAGTATCCTTCCAAATGAATTCGGACTGGTTGGGTGAAGGAGTCTGATGACCTTGGTAGTATTCACTATTTCACTAATGAAGCGTTCACCAGACATATCCCCTTGCCAAGACGAAACGTATTTAGGACGCGATCGCTGGTGAAACAAAAAGTTAAATATCGATTGCTGTCTTTTGGCGATTTTGAGATGCCCATGCACAACTTGCCTTTCTGTAGGGAGTTGGGGGGCTTCAAAATCGCCGACTGTCATTTTCAAGTCCGTTTCAATTTCGAATTCGGTCTCGCGCGCGATCACAATCTTCACTGAAACGTTATAACGGGTCAGACAGTTCAGACAGTGGAATGATTTTCAGTCAACCTGTACAATTATCCATACTTACATATATGGAAAATGTACTATAGACTTACAAAGTGGCATGGATTACATATTGGATGACTTACATAGTGGCATGATTTACGTATTGGACAAGTTTTACAAAGTGGCATGAATAACGTATTGGACTTACAAAGTGGCATGAATTACGTATTGGACTTACAAAGTGGCACGAATTACGTATTGGACTTACATAGTGGCACGAATTACATATTGGACTTGCATAGTGGCATGAATAAACAGATATACTTTGAACAAGCATCTTCAAAGATCTGGTTTATTATTCTTACATTAATGCGGCAACTTACAGTTGGACTATTTGAAAACGATTGCAAAGCATGCATGCTCTTGTATCTCCATTTTATAAGCATAGGAAAAGCCATAAGGTGAACTACGCTCGGCTAGACACACTTTCGAAACAGGAACACTTTCGCATCTACAGCAACAGAGCTACATATTTTGTCTACCGAAGGATGGCAAAGATAGAAAATTCATCAAAAATTGGCGCCCAATATCTCTATTAAACGTAGATTATAAAATTATATCGACCTGAAAAGCAAATAGAATCCGAACAGTTTTACCCTCATTAATAGACAAACACAGAAAGGTTTCATGAAGGAGAGGTTTATTGGGGAAATTACGAGACTTTTATTCGACTTAATAAATTACACCGAAGAAAAAAGTATTCCAGGACTGCTTTTCTTAATCGACTTTGAAAAGGCCTTTGACTCCGTGTCGTGGAACTACATAGAAAAAACTCTCAAGTCTTTTGATTTAGGAATAGATATAATTCGGTGGATTAAGATTTTTCAGAAAGACTCGAAAAGCAGTGTCATGAACAATGGGTACATTTCCGAATTTTTCCATCTAAAACGGGGTTGTCGACAGGGGGGTCCAATATCCCCCTACATTTTCATTCTTGTCGCAGAGACTGTCTCTTGCTGTAAAAAAGACAAATCAATTAAAGGAACAGAAATTGAGAACTCTGAGATAACATTATTACAATACGCGGACGACACCACTCTTATCCTGGACGGATCACGTGAATCGTTAGAAAGAGCCATGGGCCTCCTGAATCAATTTTCCAACTCCAAACATCCACAAGTCCTTGGCAATGTGGATTGGAGAGAATAAAGGAAGCACTGTCAATCTCTGCCCTCACTATAGGATAAACTGGGATCCCGGAGGTTTTAAACTACTTGGAATCTGGTTTTATCCTAATATAGCTGAAACACTCAGCAAGAATTATAACGATAAAATGAGTTCTATCAAAAAGATTCTACGAAGCTGGTCTAGACGTAATTTAACCCCTATAGGGAAAATAACAATTATTAAAACATTTGTTATTCCACTATTGGTTCACCTGTTTTCAGTCCTTCCTGATCCGGAGACCATATTCATTACAAACTTAGGAAAAATATTTTTCAATTTCATATGGAATGGTAAAACAGATAAGATAAAACGTAAAACAGCCATTGTGAAAAAGGAGAAAGGGGGGTTGGGAATGATACATATCCAGTCATTCGCCTCATATCTTAAACTAAAATGAATAAAAAGAATAGTTAAACAAGGCACCCATAACATAATAGTAAAACAGATATTCCAACCAGTTGGGCACAATGTTTGGACGCTGGACTCGACAGCCGTGCTGGCAGTTCAAAAGGAAATTAAAAATATGTTCTGGCGCGACACCTTGAAGGCCTGGTATCAGTGTTTGGATAACAAAGTTGAAAATAATATTAATGTAGACACTTTTCTATTTGACTTAATTCCAAAGTCAGAATGGAGGGACGTGGCCTGCTGGTCAGAAAAGGGTGTCAGCCGTATCAGCGATGTCTTGGATGAGGATGGGAAGAGTTTTCTGATGTTTAAGGATCTTCAGAACAAGTTTGGTATACTCCCCACTCACTTCTCGAGTGAGAAGAAAAAATATATAAAAAATGGAGGTTTCACTAAATATAATGTCTTTAAGGAACCTGAAATGTACAGGCGAATGATGAGCCAAAAATGTACGAAATGTGTATATGATCTTTTAGTAAAGAAAATTGAAACGAAACCACAAAAAAAATCAACAAAAAATGTGAGGAAGAATTGGACACGACCGATCTGGACTGGCCTTCTTTTACGGTAACGTTTACAGTACAACAGGGGAAACCAAGTTACAATACTTCCAGTTCCAAATACTGCATAGGATCCTTATAACAAACTATCTATTAAAACTGTGGGGAAAACAGATTCGGACAGATGCTCCTTTTGCAATCAAGATATAGAAAGTATTATACATCTCTTCTATAATTGTAGATATTCAAAAGATATTCGGACTAAATTATATTTATGGGCAAAGGATCTCGGAATTCAAATGCAGAAACATTCGGGGTCCCAAATGATCTTAGTTTATAAAGAGACGGTTCTAATATATCATGTTATTTTATTATTTAAAAAATACATATATTTGTGTAGGTATAGCAATACTAAACCCACTTTTGATGGCGCCTCGAAATTCCTGTTGAAAATGATGGATATTGAATGCTACTTGGCCAGGAGAAATAAAAAACAGAACTCCTTTGAGAATAAGTGGGGTCCTCTGGCGTTCTACAACCGTTATGACATTCACAGATTTGAAGAAAAAAAACAGTAAATGGAGTCGGGACTTGTTAGAAAAATTGAAAAAAATTAGATTTATTTATCGAGGAAATATGTATCATTATAGTGGCTTGTAATTGTACCTCGTTGATTTGAGATATGTCCATAAGTCTTTTACGGGTGGGGTGGGGGGGGGGGAGGTGAGAGGGAAAGGGGGGGGGTGTTGCCCGGGGGTGGGGGAATGGGGGCCATATTTTTCTGTGTCATACTAAGTCATTCGAGCGTTAACTGTTATACTGTTTTCCCGCACAAAGACCATTATTATATATAACGGGGAAACAGTATACAGGTACGCAAGGTGTTTTTCTTTCTTATTATTATTATTGTCATTTTTATCATTGTTATTAATCTTGTTCATTAATTTTTCTGTAAATATTGAGATAAATGTATGAACGCCCAAACCCCGAGGTCACGTGGGCACTGTAGGGTAATTGTATCAAACCGTGGCCAGCTGATGTATAATAAATGCCCAGTGACGCGTCCAGGGCTTACAAAAAAAAAAAAAGGTGAACTGCAAAGTGGGAGCCCCGAATCAATTTTACCAGGCCTTTTGTGTGTGTGTGTGGGGAGGGGGGCATTATGACCTCCCTACCAAACTTTCTATACCCTATCCCCTGAACGACAAAAAAGTGAGAACTGACACATCAAAGACCTTCTAGGTTATCATATTGGATCTATTTGCATAACCCCCGAACAGAGGATCATGGGTAAATTCAGAATGGTGGCAATTTGGGATACCAGAAAAGTTATGTTTTCGTCATATTTCTTGAAGGAATCATCACGAACTGTGATGAGATTATCACGATCTTTCAATCCCTATGATGAGATATGAACATTTAGACCGTGTAACCAACGTACAGAAAAAGCATGGGCATCAATACCACCCGTGCCGCAATCAACATCAATATATTTCCCTAATAAGCCACATCGTGATGCCAGAATTACCGCATATAACAGCATATTCATGCGAGGCTCAGTTTCACACATATGCGTCTTTTCACGAGAGCCAGCAACGCCAGGGTGTTTTGTCTGAGTGCCGGTTCAAAAGTTCAAGAAATTCGCACCATAGATGTTGTTAGAATAGTTTTAGCGCGTGTAAGCATCCCAATGCAAGGGTGTAGACACAGGTGTTTGGCAAGTTAATTAGCTGGAGGGTATCGTCAACAATAGATCGGACAAGGTGACTCACTAAAGTACGACCTCCTCTCGTTCATCTATGGTGTTCCATTTCGGCCATTTTTGCGTCGCGCGTCGCAGGCGACGGGAAGGGCGACGTTGCCCACGACGTCGCCCACGACGTCGCCCTTCCCGTCGCGTTCTTATAATGTTAAGAGATAGAACGCGACGCGACGTCGCCCTTTTTAAACGCGACGTCGCCCACGACGTCGCCCGCGACGTCGCCCTTCGCGTCGCGCGTCGCTTTAATCAACACGACGCGATGGGCGACGTCGCCCATCCCGTCGCCCTTCCCGTCGCGTTCTTATAATGTTAAGAGATAGAACGCGACGCGACGTTGCTCTGTTTAAACGCGACGTCGCCCTTCCCGTCGCCTTCCGGTATTTTAGGACAAAATCGAGCTGCGCATGCTTAAGGAGCAGCTATTGCGATGTGGGTCGTATGGTGAGGCCGCCATTTCACGAAAAAGCTCTGCCACTATCGACGAAGAAAATGTCGGCGTAAATTAATAATGCTTATCCTGCATTATCGTATAGCTTTTAAACGGTGTTAACTATTAGTCCATGCTTGGAATGATACCTGTTATGAAATTATCTCTCGGAAAGTCTGTAACTCGCTGTGTTGTACTGTACACATTATATTTTCGCTTCCAAAAGATATGCGCAACCCCCACATCCGTACACGCGTGGATGTGTGTGTGGCTTTTATGTGTGCTTTTAGTGTGTGTTTTCATTTTTCAGATATCCTTACAGTATTCCTCCTTATGTTACTACATTGACCAGAGCGTTGAAAATATCCTTTTATTTACTGCTGTCCAACACTGTATACCGGTACTCAACCTGTCACGTCCCGACAGATTGTAGTAGATCTTTTAGCTTTCAATTTAGCAGAGAGAGATAGTCCTATAGCTCTCAAAAAGAAGAAAAAAAAAGAAATTATGCTGGAATTGAAGTCATTTTACTGTGAGAATTATGTTGTCTCTATTTTTTCTAAAAATTGATTGAAGAATATTAGTTTTTCTACACTCTTCGAATTATCCGGCATTTCCACGATCGTACTAGACGTTTGACGACAATTGAACTTCAAATTTAAGACGAGTTCTTGGAGTTCGGGTAATTTGCACTTAACTCATGGCCGTAGACAAGGGGGGCATGGACCCCCCCCCCCCCAGATATTTGCAAGACAAACAAAAAATAGACGTGATTGTGAAATACATATTCCCCACTGCGTGTTTGTCAGAGGGGAAAGTGGTCAAGCAGAGGAAACGAGGCATGTTTAAGCATACAGTTAATAGGGGAGTTCCGAATCGCCTTTTACATCTAGACTGCTGGCGCTCGTGTTGTTAAGAGTTGAGAGTGATTCTTGGCCTTATTTTCTACGAAAATCTGTCGTCGATAATTGCATGTATAAAATTCTCTAATCGAACTTGTAAATCAATAAGAAAATCATGTCCGTCTCAGTGCACCAGCGCGGGCAGTTGCGAATCACTTTGGTAAGAAGCGGATCACGCCATCTAGCGGTCGTTACAGCCGCTGAGAATATATATATATATTTTTTTTGTAAAGCCTGAGTGGTCATCTATCACCAATATCCCAATAGGCGAAAAATGATGTATCACATGCCTGGACTTTGTTGGATTGCCATTACAGAGGCAGAAATTTTTCATAGACAACGACGGCCTGATCTGTCTGACCATGCCATATACGGAAATTATCCTCACTAATTAAATTAATTCTCTCAGGATTTCGATAGTTTGTTATTTGTTCACGGATGACACCATTCATTTAAGATTGAACCTGACAGACCTGGTTCAATAGAAACCTGTCGAAAATGTTTCCCCATCTGACCTGATATACTGCATGAAATTCAGATTCAAATTTAAGAAAGTTACACACACGTTCCATCGTGTTTCTGACAGCTGAACGAATTCTACTCGCATATTCAAGATTACAATATATAAACTCTCTAAATGGACATCGGACATCTATTTAGCATCTATATCTGGACAACAGAAAACAGAGGAAAGGACACACAGATATATTTTCCCAATTTTAATAATGAAATCTTTAATTTTGAAATCTTTGGTATGTGTGTGGTGGGGTGGGAGAAGGGGGGGAGGGGGTGAAGACTATCCCGTTCTGTGACTTAAAATTATTATGCCGCATTATGTTACAATTCTGGCGAGATAAGGGTTATCGCAAATCATTAGATATTGTGTTTGACCATTCATATGATTCAGTCACTGAAACGAATACTGAAATTACCACTTAAAGCCATTTTATTTCTCGTGGATTCAACACTTAAGAAATCACACGCGTTTTTGTCCCAGCGTGAATTTGCCATTGCGTGGTACCGGAAGCATTACCATGCCGAATTGACCGAGAAACAAACAACGCAGGTCGGTTGTTCGACATTTATTTGGGTCCACAGAAACAGACGTTCCAATAAGAATAGAAAATATTTAGACAGATGCTTTATTGCAAGAAATATAAGGCGTTCATTAGGAAAGTCACCATGATTCGGAACCCACAAAACTACTGTATAAATTCCTCCCAAAATGTACAAAACACGTATTCCCTCCAAAGCCACAACCTGGATGTGTCGCAGAGCTAATCAGTTTGCACAGCGTTTTTTGTGTTGACCAAGTTTGAGGTTTAATAACCCTGGAAAGAAAATACCCACACATAAAAGCAAGAAAAGACAAAAATAAAAACTGGTTACAACGTGTGCGTTTTAATGTTGAGTTTTATTCACTGGGAAAGGCCAAGAACGCATCTCCAGTCATCTGGGATCCTGGAGCTTCCGGGGCCTAGGCGGTCCCTGGACCCTCGCCTTATTGTGCTGTCATAGTATAGCTCCCCCCTCCCCCCCTCGCCCCAAATCTGAAAACTTGTCTACGTCCTTGTAACTGCAGGGGTTCTTTCCTCGATTTCAAGAAAAATTCAAATCTCGTTGGTATGCACTCTTAAAATAATTCATGGACTTTGTTCCAGGTTTTGTTCAGGCCATTTGACGACAATTGTGTATCAAGGATGATTTTTTTTATATTTTTCTTGAAAATGAGGAAAGAATCTCTGCAGTTAAGAGCAACTTACTCGAACTCCAAGAATTCGTCCTGAATTTTAAGTTCAATCGTGGGAATGCCGGACGATTTAAAGAGTACAGAAGTACTAATATTCTTCAGTCAGTTCTTAGAAAGAGTAGAAAGAACAAAATAACTTCAATTCCATCATATTTTTTTTTTTTTTTTGAGAGTTATAGGACTATCTCTCTCCGCTAAATTGAAAGCTTATAGATCTACACTACAATCTGTCGGAACGTGACAGGCTAAGTAACGGTATACAGTGTTGGACAGCAGTAAATAAAAGGATATTTTCAACGGCCTGGTAATTGTGGTCACATAAGGAGGTATACTGTAAGAACAACTGAAAAACGCAAACACATAAAAGCACACAGAAAAGCCACAGACACATACACGCGTAAATCCAATGGGAATAAAGAAATTCAAGACGATGTACGGATGTGGGGGTTGCGTATATTTTTTGGAAGCAATGATATATTTTGTACAGTACAACACAGCGAGTTGCAGACTTTCCGAGAGATAACTTCATAACAGGCATCATTCCAAGCATGGACTAATATTTAACACCATTTAAAAGCTATACGATAATGCAAGATAATCATTATTCATTTACGCTGACATTTCCTTCATCGATAGTGGCAGAGATCATTCATGAAATGACGGCCTCGCCATACGATCCACATCGCAATAGCTGCTCCCTAAGCATGCGCAGATCGATTTTGTCCTAAAATACCGGAAGGCGACGGGAAGGGCGACGTCGCTGGCGACGTCGTGGACGACGTCGCGTTTAAACAGAGCGACGTCGCGTCGCGTTCTATCTCTTAACATTATAAGAACGCGACGGGAAGGGCGACGGGATGGGCGACGTCGCGAGCGACGTCGTGCACGACGTCGCCCATCGCGTCGTGTTGATTAAAGCGACGCGCGACGGGAAGGGCGACGTCGCGGGCGACGTCGTGGGTGACGTCGCGTTTAAAACGGGCGACGTCGCGTCGCGTTCTATCTCTTAACATTATAAGAACGCGACGGGAAGGGCGACGTCGTGGGCGACGTCGCCCTTCCCGTCGTCTGCGACGCGCGACGCAAAAATGACCGAAATGGAACACCATAATCATCCGTATCTACATTTTCACAGAAATTAGCCTACCTCTACATTTCACCTTCTATTTTATTCTTTAGAGGTTAATTCTTTAGGCTACCATCCAAAGATTCTCATAATCCATCAATTATGAGTCGTAAATCGTCCAAACACTCAGAATTTTAGCTTCATGGTTGTTATCCAAACAGGTCTCTACCAGTGCAAACGATCTCTACCATCTGTACAACGATCTCCACCAGTTAATATTACGGGTTTATGAGCAGTGGTATGTAACAAATAAAATTACGAAATGGATGGAATTACAAAATAATAAGAAGTAGAGATCTGTCTGCATATAAACCGTGATATTGCAGCCGCTCCGGAAAAAAGTGGGCGTGACCGCACCGGCGAGACTTTAATCAGGAAACTGAACGGAGGTTGCCGAGTTGGCCGAAGTTGTAACGGAAGTTGTCTGGACGCTAAAATTCAGGGTGTTTGGAAGGTTTACGGCCCATAATTGATGAATTATGAGAATCTGAGAATCTTTGGATGGTAGCATGAAGAATTAACCTCTAAAGAATAAAATAGGAGGTGACATATAGAGGTAGGCCAATTTCTGTGAAAATGTATACGGATGATCGAAAGGAGGCCGTACTTTAGTGAGTCACTTTGTCCGATCTATTGTTGACGATACCCACCCCCCAGCTAATTAACTTGCCAAACACCTGTGGGCGTAGACAAGTTATGAATTCAGGGGGAAGAGTTTGGGAGGGGGTATCCCCCCGTCGCAGCATAGGATTTTTTTTTTGAAAATTAATGGTAAATCGGGAGCATTTGAGCTGTAAAAGATTGTAAAACTTGAACTCTTAATTTGTACGAAAATGTCTCGTAACATGCAGTGGCGATGACTATACACTGATACAAGCTGAAATGATCATTCAATCCTGGAAATGCACTATACTTCAAGTTAACCCTCAGACAATACTATTTTGCCCCGATAGCAGGGGCGGTGCATTCACGAGAGCTGACCGCATGAGGTCTGGCCCGATAATTGGATCGCTTCACAAATAGTTTTTAATCAATGATACTTGGACTAGTACTATTTTCGACCTAAAGTTGCCATACCGATCAAAAATGTAAGCTTAGTGGTCCTTTCTCGGAATAGTGGCAAAAATTTATCCATATTGATCATATTTACACCAGTTATCAGAAAGTGACTTCGGGTCCAGTTAGATTTTATACCTTTATTTCTAGGGTTTCTCTGTGAAAATTAGTTGAGAGCTCTTGTTTGTGAATAAATAAATACTGAACAAATGACTGGGATCTCAGTTGAAAAAAAAGTTTATAGTGAAAAAAGTTATGAAAAATTCTACTCAACCAACGTGTTAATTTTATTTCGTCCAAAAGGGCAATATTCGACTGAATTGGAGCACAATAATTTTTTTCTCGGAGACGGTCGCACGAGGTTTGAGCCCAATATCGCCAATCTGTTGCTTTGTTTCACTGACCGATTCAAATCTTATTCTAGCTAGACCTACTGGTAAACATTATTGGTGATCAATATTTTACTTCCCCTGTATTTAGCAACAATTGATAAGATATGTCACAAGATAAAAAATGTTCCTCTCTTCTATGTTTGCTTTCTTTCCCTCCCCCCCTTTTCTTTTTTTTCTTTTTTTTTGCCGGCCGTCAAAATTTTTTGGAGGGGGGGGGGGGCCTGAAACTCCCCCTTGTCTACGCCCTTGCAATTATAGGCGGAGTGTACTGGCTCTCGTGAAAAAAAAACCTCATGTGCGCATGAACCTGTCCTCCTGGCATGAGTATGCGGTAATATGAGGTACTTCTGGGATTACGATGTGGCTTATTGATTTTGAAGGATAGGCGCAGATTTCCCAGCTGTATGTTTGCCAGTGATAAGTGAACTTTCGCTACAGCTAGGTGTGTCTTGATTGCATATCGGCGAGATTCCGATTTCCCCAGAAAACTTCTCTGTCAGGAGATGAATTCGTGGGTTAATCAGACTATAACATATGATCCAGTACAGGATTTTAGTACGACTCCTGCAGTCCTCAAAACTGTGACAATCTTTATAATACTGGTTCTGATATCCGGCAGTAATCTTTGTATTATCGCTGTTGTTCTTTTATCCAAAGCGTATAAATGTGTCCAGGGAATTCTGTTGGGGTCGCTGGCTTTCACGGACCTTCTGTTTGGGATACTGATTGCATTGCCTTCGTGGATCACCAGCATATCGAAAAATTCAAACTGGGCGGATGCGTGGTGCCCGGTTTCTGCTCATAGCGTATCCATTTTGACAGTGGTGAGTGTTCTGCATATCTCAGCCATCAATCTGGATAAGTTCCTGAAAACCGCTTTCCCGTGTAAGTACCAACAATACAACGATCGATCTAGAATTCTGGCCATTCTGACGATTTCTATCATTTGGTTATCTTCCTGCTTATCTGTGGTGGTACCGATAGCGTTGGTAGGAGGTTCGAAATGCCATTTTTTTCCAAACGTGCGTCTGTATCTATTTCATAGACTAGATATTCTGATGACATCGGCGCTGATTATTGTGCTAGCAGTTTGTATGAGCGTTGGATTGAACTGCAAGTTGTTGAGCACTGCGCGGCGTTACAGAAAACAGAAATTTGTGTCTGGATCCGGGGCGTCCTCCAATTCGCTGAAGAAGAGAGATGTAAAGGCCATTTGGACAATACTCTGGATCAATTTATCCTTCATCATATCATATGTTCCCGGAGTAATCATGTGTGTGTGTAGGTATGTCTTCCGTTTACCCCTCAACGCGGATCTGGTCTTCGTCATGACTTGGATCATGGTCTCGAGTAACTTCTGGAACATAATAGTTTATTTCAAGACAAACGCCAACTTTCGAAAGCATTTCAAACAGGCCTGTCAAAGCTGCCCAGTATATCGTCGACCCAACACAACGGGTGATATTTCCATGATTACGGTCAATGCAACTCATGGTATTTCCAACACGGTCTCTAATGACCAAAACATCCAGGAAGGACCGTGCTAGTTGAGGTGTTACTCATTATCCATTAAGTTGTATTGTTATATCATAGAGCCTACAAGGCTCCATCGTTGTTGTACAATCTAGGCTAACCTAGAAAAAAGATGATATCGGGAAATGGCTATCACTTGGAAACGCTATGAACAAATTTTGTGCGACTTGTTTACCGGTATTTTCGGAGATCCCATAATAAGTCAATAACGCGGTGATTCTGCCTTTTGAATTTGACACGGATTGACGTTTTCTCCACGGATATTTGCAACATTCCGCGAGACGATCTTTGGAAATTTCCAGCCGCCTAACAAAAAACAGTGGAGCTTTCCAAGAAAAAGTAGGACGTTTTCTAAATAAAGTAGGACACAACTGTTCCGTGTAAGCAATTAACATGCAGTATGATCGTTTTTGTACTACATGTATGCCAGTGGTCTGTCGATTTCGACGTGTGCGCTACAATTGCGTGACCTCTCCATGACCTCTGCAAACTGCCTCAGTGATTTGCTCATGCATAATGAAATCTACAGTTATCTCAACATCGACCAGCATTATTAATAGTCAACAAATGATATTTATGCACATCAATTTACTGAACAGTAAAGATCGTGGTACTCCCAGTGAGAAATAGTGATAGTAGGCCTAATATCGTACCAATATCTTTAGGCCAAGTTTATATGAGATTATGTTGTATGTATTTACTGTTCTGCGGTGGTAAATCTCCGTTGGCCCACGCAGAGTCGTCCGGCTTACTCTTCGAAACGGCCAGCGAGCCAACGGCCAGTGAGTTCTTGATATCGGCTGGATACCGCAATATTTTCCAAGTGTAAAAGAAGTTGGAAAACAGCAAAGAATCGGACTACTGAATTTTAGATACGTTATTCAGGATTCTTTATTGAACACGCTCATCACAAATTATGAAATCATAACGTGTGTACCGACTCTGGCGATTATATGAAATCTATTACAAAATACAGTCTAGGTGTGACCTAATCAACTTTTCGCGGGGAACTATTCAACAAGAGTTGTTGTTGTTGTTGTTCTTGCTGTAATTTATCGGGTAATTTTATGAATTTTTCTGTCAGATTTTCCGCTAAGTTTCATAATCCCTTGTATTGCTGATGAATAAGTTAATGTGATTTAGTTCGAGAAGAATCACAAGATGATATTTTTCCCCTATATTCCTAGATATCATCTTATTTCGTGTGAGTCGAGGATGCAAGCCCTTTTTGAATAAATTATTTGGAAGCTGCACCTAGACCTACAGAAGTCTGTTCTGTTCTCTCTACTTGAATTGAGGTTTTTGTAGTCAAATTTACATTTGTTTTGAGTTATGGAATCTTGGGAGTTGAATATCTTGGAGTTGAAAATCTTGGAGATGACAACCTTGGAGTTGACTATCTTGTTTTAACTTACGTTACCTGGTATCAGGCATACTGTACACGTCATAGAGTTAAAATCTTGAAATTTGGCATTTGAATTTGTGATTACATACTCCTCAAAAGTATTGGCAAACATTTAATAAATTGGCAGATTCAACAAGCATAGTTGGCCAGACTCCTGCTGCCAGTGACCCATGCATTTTACATATTCAGCTGATCAGCTACTGGTTCGTATAATTTCACTTTGCCCTACTTTTAACCCAGGATAATCGTTTGAACAGCTGGCACATTTCCATGTAACATTTGCCAAATTATGCATTACTCTAAGCATAATGCCATTTTCTTTGAATACTGGGAAAATATAGCTCATATGTATTAAATTATGTTAGTTATCTCCCGTGTTAAAAGATAGAGTAAGAGTAAGTAAGTGAAATTACACGAACCAGTAGCTGATCATTAGCTGAAGTCTCGGGTCACTGCACAGACAAGCGCAGATTTCAGGTTTTATAGCAATGTAGAAGAGGTCAGAGCTAGGTGTTCATACTTTGCAATTTTATGGATCAACGGAAACCCATTCTCCCATTGTCAGAGTTTGTAGCCTCCGAAACGTTTGTGTAACACCATTAGTAGTATAGTCCCGTGAAAAAAGGTCGTATTGACCTCTTTGCACTTAAACTTGAGGCGTTGGCCCTGGAGATTGGAAAGGGACCTCTGCCAGAGTTTGGCCGCCATCTTGAATTTGGTAAAAAAAACTTGACCAATGTGGCAGCGGCTTATTCTCTTGAACTCGGATACAAGGTCACGTGACCTTTGTATGCCTCCGCGGTGATGCGGTCATGTCTGACGGTGATGCGGTCGCGGGAAAAAGCTTCCGCGGAGAAAAAGTAGTCCCCAGACTTCAAATACGCTGCATGGTCCGATTGGGTCGAGTGAGGTATCAGAGTGAAGCATTCGTGAAGGGGCATCTAATGGACTGGGTGTGGGGTTGGAATAGCGTCATTCTGCGCATGCGCGGTGGACAAAGGGTATAGAAATAGACGTTTTGGGGTCTGGGTGGGCCACTAGTGGTCCTATGGAGTCGAGTGAGGTATCAATGTGAAGCACACATGAGGGGGCATCTGCCTGGACTAGTGTGTCGTCCGTGTTCAACATTCTGCGCATGCGCAGACAGGGAATTGTGGGAAAAGTGCATTGCAGTGAACGTTTTGGGATCTAGGTAAGCCCCTATTGGGCCGATGGAGCCGTATGAGGTATCAATGTGAAGCCTATGTGAGGGGGCATCCGCCTGGAATAGTGTCTCGGCCGTTGTCACCATTCTGCGCATGCGCAGACAGGGAATTGTGAGCAACGCCCGCCAACGCCAAGCTCAACGCTTCAACGCCCTGGTGATTTAGCCCAAAAGCTCTGATTTTCATGGAATTGTCACTAATTCATTGGAAATGCAGTGACGCCCGTCAACGTCCGCCTTAACGCCCTAGCCTAACGCCTTGACGCCATGATATAGACAGATGAGAGAAGAACAACAACAACAAGGATGAGAGAACAACAACAACAACAACGAGTTTTTTCCATATAGTTTATTTTCCCCTCCATCATAACATACCCACGCTGGGGGAGCCGCGTTGGGTATGTTTACAATTCAAGAATACTCTTGTCCAATCAGAGACCGCCATTTGGTCCTGCCATATTCGTTCTTGCCCGTTAGATGTATTCTCGGCTGCACTTGTCCAATCAGAAACCGTCCTTAAGAAAGTCCCATCTTCGGCCCTGTTCTCTCTCATCCGTTTGTTCTAATCGTCGTCGGTCAGGCCTGGATATTCGTCGGGCAGCATGTCCTGAAACAGTTGTTTGCGCATTCTAATCGCATTTTCCAGGGCCTCGGTGGGTGGTAACCCCATAGCCTCTTCCAAGTGACGCTAGGTCTTCATGATGGACCTGTGCTTGGGGTCGCCTTTCATTTCAAGCGGTAGTAAGGTATACTGTTCATAGATCGCCATGGCTGTTTTCCTGATGCGGGGCCGCATTTCGGTGTACGCCTGTTGTAAGTTATCCTGTCCCGCGTCCTCGATCGCTTCAGCGTGAGTATTGATAGCTGCTGTCACAATACGATCCCAGAAGGTAGGTTCTGCCTCACTTTCCTGGGATGTAGGCTGACTATCTGAGGTCGAGCTCTCCATATCAGTAGATAGACTGTCAGCAATCTCGGTTTCGGTATCAGTCGATACACTCTCATCAATCTCTGTATCAGCATCTGCCTCAGTGGGCTCCTCGGAGTCTGGATGGAAAGTCTTCTGGTGTCGCATCATATCGTAATGTCTGGTGAACGTGCGTTCGCACTCAAAGCAAGTATAAGCCATGTCGACGGTTGAACGTCGACTGAGCGTGTTTTAGCAATACACTTCATTTTATAGACGCCCGTCAACGCTTAGCTTAACGCTTCAGCGCCTTCGAGAATGCGGGGAAAGGAGATAGAAGGCCTCCTCGACACTGGGATGAATCACCATCGGCTCTTCAATTCGGAACGGCGGATCGACCTCCATAGGTTCTTCCATTCGAGGATGTAGGGAAGGGAGATGGAAGGGCTCCTGGACACTGGGATCAGTCACCATCGGCTCTTCAATTCGGGGCGGGCGATCGACCTCCATGGGTTCTTCCATTCGAGGATGCATTCCCATGGGAACTGAAATATCCGGTCTGGAGAGTGGCGAGCGTGATCCGTGTATGACACTATGGCGACGTTTCAATTGACTGGGATGCTTAAAGACTATATCACACTCTGCACATGTGTGATTGGGTACTTCGTGGCATGCACGTGTGTGACAACGTAAACTGTCCAGGCGATGAAAGGGCTTCCAGCAAGTCGTACACGTGAACATTGTTGTAGAGTGTCTGCTGAGTGAAACGTCGACTGTGCGTGTTTTGTGAATACACTTGCTTTTATAACGCCAGTCAACGCCTAGCTTAACGCTTCAACGCCCTGGTGAACTAGCTCACAAGCTCTCATTTTTCTAGACACCAATACATCGAAATGCGATGACGCCCGCCAACGTCCGTCTCAACGCCTTAACGCCCGTCTCCATACCTGTCTCAACGCGTTATGCCATGTCCATCATCATTGGACGTTGATGTTGGAGGTTGAAGAAGATAATTTCCCGTCTCCAGCTGGGTCTCCATAAAGGTTTGAAATGCCTCATGCAGGGTCAGCAGATTCTGGGCACGGGTAGTTGTGTTGGTATCCTCATTGGATATTATCTGTTTCTTATGCAGCAGAAGACATACGCGTGTCACCCATTGGATGTCATCTATGAGCGTGATAAGATGTGAAGGCATGCGTTGGTGCTGAACGGTGACTTCACCTTGCGCTGTATCAATAATAGCATCGACACTGGCTTGACGTAAGGCTTCGGCTAGAATATCCTCGTTGTCGGGTTCAAACAAGTTGCACTCTGCAGTGCTCATGGTGAAATGAGGGGACTGGTGCCGTGTGGTCTATTTATAGTGAGACGCTTTTGGTCTTAATGATGCGTTCGAACAAATGTTTCTTTTGTGCTATTGCGGTGACATATGCCGCTTTCCAGTTTATGCCCGAGGTTTTCAACATCGACGCTGTTCTTTCCGGGTTCTTTCCATATGGACCGGGTCCTTGTCCAACAATTTCATATGGGTCAAGAGGTCGCCATACTGCTGACGTAAAGCCCGTCGTAGTCTGGGTGCCAAAGTATTATGGGCTAACATTGCGGCTTCCTCTTTCGAATACCCTTTGCGTTGAAACTTGTTTCCTGTGGCCTCCAACATCTCCCCCAGCTCGGCGTCCATTCTTTCTGTGAACAAATCCTGCCATAGCCTCGAGTTCACATTATGTTCATTCCCTTGTACGGGTACGGGTTGGTCTTTCGCGGTTGGGTGGTATTCGGGGACTAATGGTATGAAGGGGACCTGTTGTACGGGAGCGGGTTGCTGTTTTTCCAGGAGTGGACTCGGTGGATGGTGTAGAGGCTCCGGTGATGCCTCGCCGGGTAACAGGTGGGTCGTCAGCCGACGATCTTCGGGGGTATGGGCTTTTAAATCTACGAACAGGTAGCCGTACGGACGACTTGTCGCTCCTTGAAACGCCCGCATGAAATGGTCAATGTTCTGAGGATAAATTCGACTACCAAACACACGGATTTGAGCTCTGTCGATGGGGTTGGAGAACAACACAAAGTATTGGCAGTTCAAGGCAATATCTCTGGACGCCTTCCCTTGAGGAAAGAGATTCTGAGTCAAATAGATGACGGACAGATTGCGATGATGGGACCCTTTGGTGAATAGGTCGGCGATTTTCGAATTGTCCTTGGCCGCACTCATCAGATCATCGAGCACTACCACGTTGGTCTGCTCGGAAATAAGGTTCGTCTATGTCGTGAGGAATTCCTGGGACAAAGCTCACATTCTGTAATCGCGTAGTTTCGTAGGCGGGCTGCCATTGGCTATAACACCAAACAACACGTGTCGGAGCTGGGGTTACCACACCTTCCTCTAAGAACTTCATCACCCAGGACGTCTTTCCACACCCCGTGGGGCCGCTCACCGTCATCGTATAGGGATGTTCTACGCCACTTGGTGGACCTATAGCGGGACTTGGTGGTGTCTCTTGTCTATGCGTTAGACGCATATGTCTGAGCATATTGTCGCGACGAGAGAGTGTCTTTTGACAGAACGGACATGTACTCGACATGGTACCCGGTCAAAGGATGGATACAGACTGAGGCTAATGGTGTACAAACGACCTTATATGACCACTCACTCACTCACTCACCGTCGTTAATGCGTCCATGCGTTAAGACGGGCGTTGGGGACGCCTCACGGGCGTTGTGCATGCCTCACTCACTCACTCACTCACTCACACTCACTGACTGACTCACTGACTGACTCACTCACTCACTCACTCACTCACTCACTCACACTCACTCACTCACTCACTCACTCACTCACTCACTCACTCACTCACTCACTCACTCACTCACTCACTCACTCACTCACTCACTCACTCACTCACACGCGCATACACTCACACTCACAGGTAACTCTACCAGGTAGTTGTTGGAACTCGGAGCTCCGGAGCTCTTGGAACTCGGATCTCCGGAGCTCTTGGAACTCGGAGCTCCGGAGCTCCGAAATTGGGATAGGGTTGATAGGTGTTTTCCCCTATTTTAGGGGTAAAGTCCGCGTTCCGCTTTTTATATTTTCGGGGCAAAATCCTAATTTTACATGCACCCACCCCATTGACTTGATAGGCAGGTCTCATTAAGCCCGAGGACCGATATTAGCCATTTTGGCTAGGGTTGATAGGTGTTTTCCACTATTTTAGGGGTAAAGTCCGTGTTCCGCTTTTATATTTTCGGGGAAAAATCCTAATTGTACATGCACCCACCCATAACTGGATGCTCCGTCACGACTGCTTTACATTGATACCTCACTCAACTCCATCGGACCACTAGGGACCCACCTAGACCCTAAAACGTCTATTTCCATACACTTTGTTTACTGCGCATGCGCAGAAGGACGTCAGTTCCACGTCATACTAGTCCAGGCGGATGCCCCCTCACGTATCCTTTACAACGATACCTCACTCGACCTCATCGGACGACCAGGGGCCCAAATAGACCCCAAAATGTCCATTCCAATGCCCTTTTCACACAATTCCCTGTCTGCGCATGCGCAGAATGTTGACAACGGCCGAGACACTAGCCCAGGTGGATACACCTTTACGAATGCTTCACATGGATACCTCATACGACTCCATAGGACCAATAGTGGCCCACCCAGACCCCAAAACGTCTATTTCCATACCCTTTTCCCACAATTCCCTATTTGCGCATGCGCACACTGTTGACAACGGCCGAGACACTAGCCCAAACGGATGCCCCCTCACATAGGCTTCACATTGATACCTCATACGACTCCATAGGACCACGAGTGGCCCACCTCGACCCCAAAACATCTATTTCCATACCCTTTTCCCACAATTCCCTGTCTGCGCATGCGCAGAATGGTGACAACGCCCGAGCCAGTAGTCCAGTCAGATGCCCCCTCATGTGTGCTTCACATTGATACCTCATACGACTCCATCGGCCCATTAGGGGCTCCCCTAAATCCCAAAACGTCTATTTCCATACCCTTTTCCCACAATTCCCTGTCTGCGCATGCGCAGAATGATGACAACGCCCGAGCCACTAGTCCAGTCAGATGCCCCCTGATATAGGCTTCACATTGATACCTCATACGACTCCATCGGCCCATTAGGGGCTCCCCTAGATCCCAAAACGTCTATTTCCATACCCTTGGTCTACCGCGTATGCGCAGAATGACGCTATTCCAACCCCACGCCCACAGCATCGGATGCCCCCTCACGAATGCTTCACATTGATACCTCACTCGACCCCATCGGACCATTAGTGGCTCCCCTAGCTCCAAAACATCTATTTCCATACCCTTGGTCCACCGCGCATGCGCAGAATGACGCTATTTCAACCCCACATCCAGCCCATCAGATGCCCCTTTACGAATGCTTCACTTTGATGCCTCATACGACCCAATCGAACCATGCAGCGTATTTGAATTCTGGGGACTACTTTTTCTCCGCGGAGGCGACCGCATCACCGCCAGACATGACCGCATCACCGCGGAGGAATACAAGGTCAAAGGTTAACCGAACTATAGTGGTCAAAACTTGGCACACAGCCAATGCTGATGCAATCCATAACATGTCAGTACATGCCTTGAGCTGGTGGCCCCCCCTGTCGGATTCTTTAGGGAAATCACGAGTTACCCCTCAAGTTTAAGTGCAAAGAGGTCAATACGACCTTTTTTCACGGGACAATACTACTACCATTCGACTGCACTATGCAGGAAAACACCGCGCACATGCGCATTCGGTCTGTAACGATTTTGGTCGACGCTGGGAGCATGTATCTCTATACGCGAAAGATGGGAAATACATACAATATATCTTGTAAAAGAACTAACAAGTTTTATGCTAAATTATTGCACAAGAATACACGGGAAACACGTCTTGTTTAGCTGTGACATGCTGAACCCACTCCGCTCAATTTAGAAGCGGACTATGCTGATTAGGAGAGCCATGAGCGCAGAAGTTGCGCACTGCGCGATAAACTCCCAGTGCAATCAGAGGGTATATCTGACTGTAGAAGGAACGCAATCTGATGGCATGAGAATGTTGTCATGGTAATGCAGTGTAGAATTGATTGGACACTGTAGATAGTTCTAGAATAATAGAGCTGAGGTAAACCTGTTCACGTCTGTTCTGTGCTTATAGTCATAGAATTTTCTGGAAGTCGTGACCGATCTATCGCAAGTAAATTGCAAATGGCCGATACACGAAGAGACCCGTATGACGCGGGTAATTGGGTCACAGCCATCTGCACGTAGTCTTGTATACATACTGTTTTGTGGGGTAATCATTTCGAGCTTTCTAGAAGCTGTTGTGATTGTATCTGGGTTAGATCATACGTCAATGCTGTACCGGTGGAAGCTTCTTGATTTGGTAGAATAATCTCGAATGCCCGATAGAGTATAAATAGCCTGACATTCAGTGATCGAGAGGAGATTCAAACGGCTTTTCTGTGGGTGCATTGTACTGTCTTGCCTTTGTCTGAAATTACGGACTGCTGGATTGTATATTCCTCTCAATTAACTCTTGGCGCTGCGTTATCTACGTGATTGAACTGTCGGAGATTGGACCATTTGCTGGAACTGTAAACGGCTGAGCGGTGTTGGACTATCAAAATACAGAACAGCGATTTCTGCGCGTCGACACGGACTGTATAGAGATTTGCACGTCAAAACGGACTGTGAAGGATACACCGGTATAGCATTGAATAGTAAGACTATATTTCTCATTTATTTGCTGTATTGACCTTACTTACTTTGTATATGATTTTAGTATTGTAAATAAATATTTGATTGTTATTCCTTGACATCACAAAAGTTTTCTGTTGCGTTTTTTTCTATTATCGTTTATTACGTAGCAATGCGGAAACCCGACATCAGTACTATCAGTACTTTCATTATCTCTGACTTTGAACCAATCCGGGGTAAATTTCGGTTTGCCCTGGCATGATGTCGGACAATCGTCTGTCTCTCTTACCCACTCCTTTTCTGTTGGCTATGCCCATGCAGTATATTAATACTCCTGGTTGTAAACCATGTATATCTGCCAAAAATGCAGCACTATAAGTTAAAAGGATTTTCTCGGATTAGACTTTTCTGTATTTTTGACAAACAAGTAGTAGGCCTAATAAAATCATATAATTGGTTGTATTTAGGGGAAGTCACTTCAATGTGAAAATACCAAGTCCGGGAATCTCCATGCGCAGGGGTCAAAGGACACGTCCCTTGATTGATAGGCCCCCAGATCCCCTTCAGTTGCTTCAATGTTAATGGAAATATCCGGGAATGCATGTTTGGGCATGGGAGTATTGGGGTACGGGTGGTCATATTTTTCTTGTGGATTTTACTATGAGGTGTGGGTGTACTTGTTTTCTCTGTCTTGCGCTGTAGAATACTATGGGAGGGGTCTCGAGGCCATGGGTTGATTTTCGCGGAAAAGTTCAGAATGCGCATGTGTGGTGCATAGGCAGATGTTGGTGGACGTTTCGGGGTCTTGGTGGACCATCCTTGGTTCAACTGGGTCATGTGAGGTGTCATATTTGAGGTGTTCGTGAGGGAGAGTCCGTCCGGATGGGTGTGTCGTGGAAATGCCGTGTCGTTGAAATTGCATTTGAAGGGACGTTTTGGGGTAGAGATGGACCATACGTGGACCAATTAGGGCGTGTGGGTGGTATCCTATTGAAGCTCTTATCGGGTAGAGCCAGACTGGTGATGATACACCCATGCGCACTGAAGAGTAGTAGAGAAGATGCAGTTTCGGACGTGCTGACTATACCAAAATTCTACTTTACAGTTTACATCACAGCACATTTAGTTTGTTTAAATTCTATATATATGTTGGTGATGTAAACAATAAATTAGAGCTACCTCCCTGTGGATTTGATCAATATCGGTCTTCTCTTCCCACTTCCCTTATATGTGTTGTAAGAGATTCTGCTGGTGGACGTTTCGTCCCCGAGGCCCGCCCCCCTGTACAGACCTTTTGGTCGTTGATATATGTTGTCATTTGTGGGAAGTTGATGCTGGGTCTTTTGTGTTAAATGCCGTTATTTTCATCTGACGACAATACAGCTCACCAATACCCAGTGTACGAGTTGTCACAGCGAAACAGCTCACCAATTACCAATATACGAGTTGTCAGAGCATTTCCATCATAGCTCTCTAGATTTGTATCTAATACCGCTTATGCCGGTGCTAGGGGCCGTGTGGTCATATCATTCAAGTTGCCACATGAACAGGTAAAATAAAAGCGTACCTGAGATACAACACTTCTCACGAATCGTTAGATTCGTGGTATGTGCTATAGAATAGGTTAACCGAAAGATTATACTGTGAAGTCATGTGGCTCTGTGAGTATGTCGGCACCTCTTCCCACTTCCCTTATATGTGTTGTAATTCGTAGTTACCCCCCCCCCCTAGTAGTTACTTTCCCTTTGCTTGGAATTCTATGAGGGAAGGATATTTTTGTAATCTAAACTTTCGAGTTGTTCTTGTAGATTGAAGGAATTCCGAATTTAGTAGAGTTATCTCCCTTTAATACGTTTACGTCACCTTCAGTATAGTTACTTCCCCTTCCCTCATATCATACTATGTATATTCAAAATTACTTAAAAGTGGATACTACATAGATGTGGATATTACATAGATGTGGATACTACATAGATGTGGATATTTTCTCACCGATATATAAAAAAAATTGAAAATAATTTTAGTTTTGTAGAACAATTCCTTCTATAATTTATTAACTACCGGTACCACAACAACGAACACCATTTCTGATTAATCCCATGTGTATTAAACTAGCTTGACTGAAATAAATTTACACTGTCTGAACGGAGTTCATTGCAGTGGAACTATTTCAGTGAAATCGCGCTGAAGATCGTATTCTCACGCGAGACCCGAATTCGAAACTGATTCGGTGGTTTCGAAGCCGCCAACGCCCTGCAAATTGCCAATGGTGCATGGGTATCTCAAAACCGCCAACAGACGGTGATTGATTGATATTTGACTGTTTGCCTCACCAGCGATTGCGGCCTCAATACTTTTCGTCTTGGCAACGGTAAATGTGTCGTGAATGCCAACGTTGGTAAACTACTGAATAAAAGCAACGTCCTCAGACTCATTTAACCAATGGGTCAATGAGTCTGAATTCAGTCTATAAACTAACCAATGACGAGGTTGAACAATGTAACTAACCGGCATTACCAGAAGCCTTAGCATTGCCAGCATTGCCAGAAGCCTTAGCATTGTCAGAAGCCTTAGCATTGCAAGAAGCCTTAGCATTGCCAGAATCCTTAGCATTACCAGAAGCCTTAGCATTGTCAGAAGCCTTAGCATTGTCAGAAACCTAAGCATTGCCAGAGGCCTCAGCATTGCCAGATGCCTCAGCATTGCCAGATGCCTTAGCATTGCCAGAAGCCTTAGCATTGCCAGAAGCCTTAGCATTACTAGATGCCTTAGCATTACTAGATGCCTTAGCATTGCCAAAAGCCTTAGCATTGTCAGAAGCCTCAGCATTGCCAGATGCCTTGGCATTGCCAGATGCCTTAGCATTGCCAGAAGCCTCAGCATTACCAGAAGCCTTAGCATTACCAAAAGCCTTAGCATTGCCAGAAGCCTAAGCATTGCCAGAAGCCTCAGCATTGCCAGATGCCTCAGCATTGCCAAAAGCCTTAGCATTACCAGAAGCCTTAGCATTGCCAGATGCCTCAGCATTGCCAAAAGCCTTAGCATTACCAGAAGCCTTAGCATTGCCAGATGCCTCAGCATTGCCAAAAGCCTTAGCATTGCCAGAAGCCTCAGCATTGCCAGATGCCTCAGCATTGCCAAAAAGCCTTAGCATTACCAGAAGCCTTAGCATTGCCAGATGCCTTAGCATTGCCAGAAGCCTTAGCATTGCCAGAAGCCTTAGCATTGTCAGAAGCATTAGCATTGCCAGAAGCCTTAGCATTGCCAGAAGCCTTAGCATTACCAGAAGCCTTAGCATTACCAGAAGCCTTAGCATTGCCAAAAGCCTTAGCATTACCAGAAGCCTTAGCATTGCCAGATGCCTTAGCATTGCCAGAAGCTTTAGCATTGCCAGAAGCCTAAGGATTGCCAGAAGCTAACCTTTTGAATTGAAAAGATTGAAAGCGACGTTGAATCATATCCACTCACTCACCCACTCACTCATTCACTCTTGAATTGAAAGAGCGCCAAACAATAAATAGGATAGAAATAAGAAAGCACAGCAAGCTGGAACTTCACACCTATATAATTTAGGTGATCTTGATGGACTATTAATCCACAGTTATACAAAGTTTCAATTCAATGATCTTCAAGAAGTACCAAGGATGTCAATGTTTTTCTTTATAAACATATCTTATTAAAAAGCATGCGCATATGGAGTGTAGCGAACGGATACTCAATAAGTTGATCACTGAACTTGATTTGATGAAAATATTTCCATTAGTAGATCATAAGAGTCCATACTATCTTGCTGTGAACTTATTCCTACGAAGTAGGCTCTCATTTGCAAATTGTCCGGTAATGAGTGAGCGAGTGAGTCCATCCGAATCCTTTCGTCGGCAAAATAAGAAGAACCTTTGACATTAGAACCTTGATTTTTGGCAAGAACGTGCACTGGGGGACTATTACCAGCAAGTTGTGAGCTGACCTACTTTTGATGAAATTTAGGGACTAATCCAGGCATTTTTGGGGGACACCGGTCGACTACCGCGAAACCGGAAACCGTAAGAATAGATTCTGCGCAAAACCAGTGCGCAGTGGGCTTAAACCATGCTAAAATGGCGGCCCGCATGGATTTCGTCAAGAAGCACGATGCGAGTGTGAAAATTTAGTATCTCCACCTGCAGTACGCAGGAAATAATCAATTATTTCTTCGATAAAAAATAAAAGTAAGTCCATTAGAATGATTTTAAGCCTCCTACAACCATGGAAATGGTCAGTCTTAGGTCAAGGTACACACTTAAATCATATGAAACCCTACTTCTTAGGTCCTATGACGTTAGTCACACTAGTCCTGTTATAAAAATATTTTATTTTTTATCAGAAAGTGAGATATAGTGTACTGAAAAAGTACAAAAGTTACAAAAGTTCTGAACTTATTTTTCATTAGAATTCTCATCAATTGTACATTAAAGGGGAACCAAAGTGGAAAATTACAACTTCTGGGGAAGAATTTTTTCTAAAAAAAACAACATTTATACCATGAAAATATTCTTACTGGCTGTTGAGATATTGTAATTCAAAGAATGTTGGGTCTGATAAAAAGTTGTTATGCAGATGATCTTTGAGGATGTCATGCAGGGAACTATAGATATAATTAGACAAATAATGATATGGTTTTGCTGACATACATAGCATTCGGATTATTTTGTATTTCAGTAAAATTGTGTTTACAAGTTATTGGAAATCACTTTCTTCGCTTGGTTACCAATAATTCCAAAAATATGGTTACCATAGCAACCGGTAACCGAGTGCTTTATCTCAGGAACTTGAATGGTTTAATTTGCATAATGCTAAAAATAATCACTAGCATAAATTTGAAAGAGATTAGACTTCTATATCTGTGAATCTACCAGCATTAATTTAGATCATCATCATGATATGATTTCACTTAGCGGGGAGGGGAATTTGACTTAATGTCACACTCAAGGTTGTTTCACATATGGTGACAGTCAGTTTGGTTGGTGGAGGAAGTCGGATTACCAGGAGAGAACCACCGCCCGTCGGCAAGTAACTGACAAACTTTCACACATGGGCCTCCTGAGCTCGAACCCGTGCCGGTTCAGCGGTGTGAGGCTAGCCGTTACCAACGAAGCGCCTTAGATAACTCGGCCATCAAGGGCTCCGACCAAGAGACAGGTCACAATCACATTTGCATACATGTCAGATCTATAGTTCAAACTCCAATATCTCAGCAACTGTTTGGAGTATTACATGAGGTAAACGGCACCTTACTCATAATTGTGAAATACTTTCTCGGCTTACGGTAGTCCGCTGGTGGTGTTAGGCTTTGACGGCTATTTTCCACGTTTTTGCCTTTTCCCAGTAGGTTATCTCCCTTTCCTAGGGTAAGTGACAGTGATTTCCACCAGAGTAACTGAAGTTATCCTAAATGTGACAGGTTGTAATTTATGACGTTTTAATTATTTAAATAAAAACAACAAAAACAATTTGCTTTACTTTGTCAGTGTTTATTTATATTGAATGTACATTTATTCCATTAGCACCGGGAAAATGCGACAGGGTAACTCACATCCTCTGTTAACCACATCCATAGTTTAGCCCAGCCCTATTGAGCCTCCACTTGGTTTGCTAGTGTTGAAACAACCCATGCCCCTTCGGGAGCCCTGTTGGATGTACCCCCTTACTGTTGTGAGGGGGTACATCCAGTTGTCCAAAACTGGTTCTACCAGTCTGACCAGTGGTTCTGTTTTGTCATTGACTGAAATGGTCAAATGATTTGGCATGCTTTACTCTGTGGATTTTGGAGACATTCACTCCTCAAACTTTTCGATTGTCTTCATCACATGATGTGGGATCTCCATATCCCGAAGCACCGCCGAAGCATTATCTGAATAAATAACTCGAATCCAAGTCACCGTCGTCCTGTCCAGTATATTGGGGGAATTCGGTCTGTGTTAGAAATTAGGTTCCCCTTTCGCATTGTCTCGGGAGAACCCAGTGTATTCGAGAAATCCACGACAGGCAGTTGTTCCCCCCTCCGCACTGGGTACAAGCTCCCATTCAGTTACCATTGAGAAATACGGAAAACTCTCTGTAAATATGAAACTAAATATTCTTGGCCGCTGTGTTTTACGTATTTGGTGACGATATTCATTTCACAGAACATACGAAAGTTTCAGAATTTTTCAGCGAACAGAAACTAAGATATTCACCAAAACGAACTTTTGGCAATGTTAAAGCATACAAATCTTGCACCCCCAGTCAGTCAGCGGAGGGAGGGAAAGTTAAACAGCCATTATTTTGTTCTCGCTCAGGGTGGACTATTTCAATATGTGCAGCCCAATGTAACAATCTCGACAGAGAGTGATCGGGTCATAGATAAACAAGAGAACAGATACAGGTCAGCCAACAAGGGTGCACAATTAATACCCGTTGGAATACCTATATGCTGCTGATATATTGTGTTGCCAAATTTCACATAAATATTTTTAATGAGAAATTCATTAAGTCGGTACAGTTAAAACGTCGTGATATGACTCACTCGCTCACTCACTCACCCCAAAGTGAAGCTTGGTTTTTATGATGAGCCTATGCATAGGATCTCTCTTCATTTTTAAAGGAAACCAGCTATACTGGTCATAGACGGCCATTGCTGTTTTCTGACATGGGGACGGGTATATATGTATTCCTGCTGTAAGTGGGTTCCTCTTCTTCCTCGCTGTTTACTATCTCGTTATATTGTGAATGCATGTGAATGCATGTGAATACGCACGCGAGCATTAGTACAAAAAGGAAATTTTTGGCTTGGGTTGTGGTGTTGACTGATCACTTTCATCTGTAGACAGGTCTGGACTTCTCTGTGCTTGACGATCCGTATGCTAAACACACTATCAATACACTACACTGATGCACTGTATTAACTACACTGGTTTTCTGTACGATCACATTGCCGCTCTAAAGCAAAACAGACGCTATAAAAGACTATAACGGCGCTCTGTAACACTGGATTGGTGCCCTATCACATCTCACTAACTCGCTATAACACTGGATTTTTGCTTATTAATACTACAGTGACGTGCTGTGCTCGGCATTGACGCCGTATAAACACGATTTACGCTCTACGAAATTACATTGGCGCTGTGTAACAATATATTTCTACTCTGTATTTTAATCCGTCTGTGCATTACATCTATGCAGCACTGACTCTATATTTATACAACTTCATTGCCACTTTGTAACGCTACATTGGATCAACATCTAGCAGGTCAATACGGCTGTGCGAGATTTTGTGTGCGCTTACACTGTACAGCTATGCTTGAAAAATGTGTGCAGAGCTATGTACTAGTAAGGTTCGTACAGCTATGTTTAAGTGGGGTCTGAAATGCTGTGAGTAAATTTCGTAAGACTAGACATGAGTAAATTATTGCAGCTATCTGCGAATAAAGTCTGTACATATGTGTACGAGTGATGTCTGTGAAGTATGGGTGAATAAGGTCGGTTAAAGGCCTGCTGAAAGTGTGCAGGCCTACTGCTGTTTGAGTAAGGTGTATACCGCTATCTCTGTGTAGTTTCTGTACAGCTATGTACATGCAATGCCTGTAGAGCTACGTATGAGTTAGGTATGTACAGCTATGTGTGAGTCAGACTCGTAAAGCTATGTGTGAGTAGATCCCTGGAGCGAGGGTGAGTAAGGACGCACACCTATAGGTGGCTGTTGTGTGGATGAGTACTAGGTTCCGCTCGGCTATGACCGAATACGGTCAGTGCTAGTGTAACGGTTACCCGTTTGTGTGGAGAACAGTTTGAATCAGGACCGTGTACTGCGCTGGAATGTGGAAAGGACGACCTTGACCCATGTCGTCAGCGGGGAGCAGGACAGATTTCGGAAATGTATTTCTCGTTTACCAGACCGAGTTGGAAGCTGATATTTGACAATTACGTCAGTTATGAATTATGGTTTGTTCTTCCATAGCCAGATTTATTCAGCGAGGTCTATATAAACGGTTCGGGAAGATGTGGTTCAAGTGACAGTAAAGAGGGCGCTGGTGTCGTCGACTGTGATTGGCCGTGGTTCACGGAAGTGCGGTAGCCCTATATAAGCTTGAGCTGACGTAGAGATCGGGGACAGACTAGAAAGAAAGTGCTGGAGGAACACACGCCAGGTCAGCCTGTAATTCCTTGATTTTGGCATAATTACGGTTGAGCCGTAATGCAGTTGTTTTTTTGGCCTGGGAATCTAAAAGCTTGTAAATCCTGTAGTTAGTGTAACCTGTAACAAACACGCCAATCCAATGAGAATTTGCCGGCTCGCATCTTCAGGTGGAAACGTGTTTTGTGGTTATACTATAGTTTAGGGAACACGACAGTGTGTTCGTGTTGTATGTAGTTTTGGGACCATGGGTAATACTGTAATGAGACATGTGTTTGCCTGTAGCACATTTAGGCAACTTGCATGGTCTAACTTCAGTATAAAATAGGGCTTTTAGATCTATATACCAGTAGGTTGATAATTTCGACATTATTGCTGTGCTATCTCGCTGCACTGGGACTAAAGCCACAATATTTGTGTCGATTTGTTGACCGTGAAGCGGTATATATGCTAAGTCAGGAATTCCCTCACCCCAAGAAATATACAACTGCACTAAACACAGGGAGAAATAAGCCAAACTTCCACTGCCATAATACAACGACGCAAACGGCTGTGCAACGCTATACGGGCGAAAACGAGCACCGTGATTACGGCCGGGCGAAGCAAATCAAGTACAGGCGGGTGTGCTGCTTTCATCAAGAAACGTCGGTAAACCGTGTATTCCGGGGGCCCAGCAAACAGGGTCGAGTAGTCGGCTACACGAACGGCGTCCAGCAGGGAAAGAGAGAAGTACAGAACATCGTACAGGACAGAAAGATACAGCACACCGAGTACCCAAGAAATAAACAGCACACAGATCCCACAGAAAGATACAGCACACAGATTCCACCAAGAGGAGACGTGTATTTATCACACGTTAAATGAAGAAACACAGACCACAGATTACACAGTCAAGAAAGCCACAGACCACAGATCCATACAGGGAAGAAATGCGTATTTATCACGCATAAAGGCATGGTGCAGATGGGCCAGCTTTTATCGATGTAAAAGTAGTAACAAAACCTACAGGTTCCAGTAGGACACGTGTATTTATCACACGTTACAGAAGGCGGGCTTCCTTTCACCGATGTAAAAGTGGTAACAAGATTTACAGACAGTAAAGAGAAGCCAAGGCACAGCAAAGGCAGATTTCTGAAACGTCGGTTAGACGTGAAATCTGCAGGGTCGCTAACTACAGACTTACAGACTGTACAGACAAGCCATGTACAGACAAGCCAAGGCACAGCACAGACAGATTTCTGAAACGTCGATTAGACGTGAAATCTGAACGTACCGTACGATGTTTCATCGGTACCAAATGAAAGAGTAATAGCACATTATATACCCATGTAAGCAGACTGGTGAGCTGACAAGTTACGGTCAAGCTCCGACGACTGGGGGTGAAGTACACGCCGGGTTGCCACGTCTCTGGAGAGAGCGTCACTGCCGTGACGTTCCAACGACTGGGTGTCTTATCGGGAGAGAGCGTTGCCGCCGTAACGTTCCAACGGGCCGTGACGTTTCAACGACTTGGTGCTATATCGGGAGAGAGCGTCACTGCCGTGACGTTCCAACGCCTGAGGGTATATATCTACTGTGGAGAACGTTACCGCCGTAACGTTCCAACGGGCCTTGACGTTTCAACGACTGGGCGACGTATCTGGAGAGAGCGTTATATCCTTAACGTTCCAACGACTGGGTGCCATTCCTGGAGAGAGCGTTATATCCATAACGTTCCAACGACGGAAGAGAAGGGCCAGCAGCCAGGCCGCCCTTATCCCCAGAAGAGAAGGGCCAGCAGCCAGGCCGCCCTTATCGCGCATTAAAGCACTATATTAACTGTAAAGTTATATGCATACACTCTCATATATATATTATTACCATATAACATCAAGCTTAAACTGCACACATCATCTTCTATTATCCACATATACACTAGGGATACGTTAACTCTATATGCACACACTCTCTCAGGGGCACGTATCCGTGAACCTCACGTGCACACACCAAGTGTATGTATCCGTGAACCTTACATGCACACACCAAGTGTACGTATCCGTTAACTTGTGTGCACACATCCTCTTACATCACGTGTATATATCCATCAAGTTTATTTGCAAACACTCTCCTAGTGTCTGTACATATGTGTAAATATCTTAACGTTACATCTCCTTAGACATTCTGTCTAAGCCACGCGGTTCTACGCTATTATTTGTAACCGCGTATACTACTTGTGCAGAATATACCATAATAGACCTTTACATTCGAGTCAGTCATCCTTGTAGGGTTGTGATCATCTCTTCGAGCCCCGGATCCCTACTAGTGAAGGGGTTAACGACGGTGACGGCCAGAATGCCAGTGGGCAATCCCGGTTATTGATTCGTTTTCTTCTAAACACTACGACTGGTCCTGCTCGTACACGTTACACGGGAGAAAACTGGTGGCAGCGGTGGGATCTGGCCTGATCTACAACAGAAGAGAACAACCGACTACTAGAGATGACCGACCACGACGGAGCCCGGGAGGCACAGGCAGCCGTGGGCCGGCCGCAGGGGCCAGCGGAGGACGCGCCCGAGGGTGAGGCAGCCCCCACACACGCGAAAGACGTCACCGAAGTGGCCGAGGGTGAGGCAGCCCCCACACACGCGACGACGACCCGCGTTCGGCGAGCGGTCAGGCCTCGCAGGTTGCAAGACTACGTGCTGACGTCCCAGCCCGTGTACCGTAGGAGGGGAGAAGCCGGACCCCTCCAACTGAGCGTGCAGCCCAGTGGACCTAATGTCGTGGGGCGGCTCTGCTAGCCGCCCAGGTAATTCTGTGAAGGAAATCTGTGGACCTAATGTCGTGTTGGCCCGGCCAGACCGCCGGAGGGTGGCCACCTGGTAATTTCGCCGGCCTGATGGCCCGTGATTGGCGAACAGTTTTGTTTTAGTCGATTCGAACTGTACAACTGGACCCGTACGGCCATGACGGGGACGTCATGATTTGAAAGTCGGGGGCAGTGTAACGGTTACCCGTTTGTGTAGAGAACAGTTTGAATCAGGACCGTGTACTGCGCTGGAATGTGGAAAGGACGACCTTGACCCATGTCGTCAGCGGCGAGCAGGACAGATTTCGGAAATGCATTCCCCTGTATTTCTCGTTTACCAGACCGAGTTGGAAGCTGATATTTGACAATTACGTCAGTTATGAATTATGGTTTGTTCTTCCATAGCCAGATTTATTCAGCGAGGTCTATATAAACGGTTCGGGAAGATGTGGTTCAAGTGACAGTAAAGAGGGCGCTGGTGTCGTCGACTGTGATTGGCCGTGGTTCACGGAAGTGCGGTAGCCCTATATAAGCTTGAGCTGACGTAGAGATCGGGGACAGACTAGAAAGAAAGTGCTGGAGGAACACACGCCAGGTCAGCCTGTAATTCCTTGATTTTGGCATAATTACGGTTGAGCCGTAATGCAGTTGTTTTTGGCCTGGGAATCTAAAAGCTTGTAAATCCTGTAGTTAGTGTAACCTGTAACAAACACGCCAATCCAATGAGAATTTGCCGGCTCGCATCTTCAGGTGGAAACGTGTTTTGTGGTTATACTATAGTTTAGGGAACACGACAGTGTGTTCGTGTTGTATGTAGTTTTGGGACCATGGGTAATACTGTAATGAGACATGTGTTTGCCTGTAGCACATTTAGGCAACTTGCATGGTCTAACTTCAGTATGAAATAGGGCTTTTAGATCTATATACCAGTAGGTTGATAATTTCGACATTATTGCTGTGCTATCTCGCTGCACTGGGACTAAAGCCACAATATTTGTGTCGATTTGTTGACCGTGAAGCGGTATATATGCTAAGTCAGGAATTCCCTCACCCCAAGAAATATACAACTGCACTAAACACAGGGAGAAATAAGCCAAACTTCCACTGCCATAATACAACGACGCAAACGGCTGTGCAACGCTATACGGGCGAAAACGAGCACCGTGATTACGGCCGGGCGAAGCAAATCAAGTATAGGCGGGCGTGCTGCTTTCATCAAGAAACGTCGGTAAACCGTGTATTCCGGGGGCCCAGCAAACAGGGTCGAGTAGTCGGCTACACGAACGGCGTCCAGCAGGGAAAGAGAGAAGTACAGAACATCGTACAGGACAGAAAGATACAGCACACCGAGTACCCAAGAAATAAACAGCACACAGATCCCACAGAAAGATACAGCACACAGATTCCACCAAGAGGAGACGTGTATTTATCACACGTTAAATGAAGAAACACAGACCACAGATTACACAGTCAAGAAAGCCACAGACCACAGATCCATACAGGGAAGAAATGCGTATTTATCACGCATAAAGGCATGGTGCAGATGGGCCAGCTTTTATCGATGTAAAAGTAGTAACAAAACATACAGGTTCCAGTAGGACACGTGTATTTATCACACGTTACAGAAGGCGGGCTTCCTTTCACCGATGTAAAAGTGGTAACAAGATTTACAGACAGTAAAGAGAAGCCAAGGCACAGCAAAGGCAGATTTCTGAAACGTCGGTTAGACGTGAAATCTGCAGGGTCGCTAACTACAGACTTACACAACTGTACAGACAAGCCAAGGCACAGCACAGACAGATTTCTGAAACGTCGATTAGACGTGAAATCTGAACGTACCGTACGATGTTTCATCGGTACCAAATGAAAGAGTAATAGCACATTATATACCCATGTAAGCAGACTGGTGAGCTGACAAGTTACGGTCAAGCTCCGACGACTGGGGGTGAAGTACACGCCGGGTTGCCACGTCTCTGGAGAGAGCGTCACTGCCGTGACGTTCCAACGACTGGGTGTCTTATCGGGAGAGAGCGTTGCCGCCGTAACGTTCCAACGGGCCGTGACGTTTCAACGACTTGGTGCTATATCGGGAGAGAGCGTCACTGCCGTGACGTTCCAACGCCTGAGGGTATATATCTACTGTGGAGAACGTTACCGCCGTAACGTTCCAACGGGCCTTGACGTTTCAACGACTGGGCGACGTATCTGGAGAGAGCGTTATATCCTTAACGTTCCAACGACTGGGTGCCATCCCTGGAGAGAGCGTTATATCCATAACGTTCCAACGACGGAAGAGAAGGGCCAGCAGCCAGGCCGCCCTTATCCCCAGAAGAGAAGGGCCAGCAGCCAGGCCGCCCTTATCGCGCATTAAGCACTATATTAACTGTAAAGTTATATGCATACACTCTCATATATATATTATTACCATATAACATCAAGCTTAAACTGCACACATCATCTTCTATTATCCACATATACACTAGGGATACGTTAACTCTATATGCACACACTCTCTCAGGGGCACGTATCCGTGAACCTCACGTGCACACACCAAGTGTATGTATCCGTGAACCTTACATGCACACACCAAGTGTACGTATCCGTTAACTTGTGTGCACACATCCTCTTACATCACGTGTATATATCCATCAAGTTTATTTGCAAACACTCTCCTAGTGTCTGTACATATGTGTAAATATCTTAACGTTACATCTCCTTAGACATTCTGTCTAAGCCACGCGGTTCTACGCTATTATTTGTAACCGCGTATACTACTTGTGCAGAATATACCATAATAGACCTTTACATTCGAGTCAGTCATCCTTGTAGGGTTGTGATCATCTCTTCGAGCCCCGGATCCCTACTAGTGAAGGGGTTAACGACGGTGACGGCCAGAATGCCAGTGGGCAATCCCGGTTATTGATTCGTTTTCTTCTAAACACTACGACTGGTCCTGCTCGTACACGTTACACTATCATACGTGAGTGAAGTGTGAGTGTGGATTGTACAACTATGGGCGAATAAGACTGTGACGTCATGGGCGGAACTGACGCCATGGCCGGAAATGACGTTTTCTCACGCAAGTTCATCGCCGGAGGTGACGTCATCACGGACATCTCCTGGCGGTACACTCTGTACCCTATAGCCAGTAGGGCATACGGTACACAAGGGCGTTGAGTGTATCACCAGGCGAGTGCGCATGCGTGTGACGACTTAGTCACACATTGCCTGGCCTACTGACCCAGAGACTATTGTGTCACTGTGCGTATGCGCAAGCATTCACAATATATATCGGGATTCGAACACATGCCAACATGTGCAAACCAGCACGTAAGACTGACGCCTTAGACTACTCGTGTCATCCGCTCGATGGATTAAGAATACTGATCAGCGATACGGATTTTATATTTTTGGAACATCATGATGTCTTGTCGGCATCATTGAAAACTGTTGACCGGTTCTCTCTTGCAGGAAACTAGTCTATGTTTTTGTATACTATGATTGTCTTTTTGAATTTGGTGATAATACTGTTATATGGACTATGGGATAGGTCTTAGGATTATAGAGGCGGATATTCTTTAATGGACGACGGCTGACTTATGAATGACGGACTAGACGCTTGTAATCCTAACACAGCTGTTCATAACGATCGAACAGAGACATACGTAAAATAGTGTATGGATGAGATAATGGCCGCACCGGTTTACACTAGCTTGAAATATCCGTTTGTCTAAAAAAGAGATTCATGCCGAAAGACGAGTACAATTGGAACTGACTCAGACTGGTTTAGGCCAGTTTGAAAAGATTGACCCAGTTGTGTATAGGATGATCTCTACGTCGCCGACACACAACTCTGTGCACCACTGAAATACCAGCTTTGGCAAACGCCTTTTGCAAGCGCATGCACACCATGACGTCAATTCCAGTTAAAACCACACCAGTCGCATTTGACTCGACGAGTGTTCCAAGATGACACCCAACACGCCCCATTTGACCCACGATGGTCCATAGTTCGCTCAAACACGCCCTTGTTCACACCCTTCCCCCTTAATCCCAACTTTCGCTAATACTCCTCGAATGAATATGCGCGTCCTGACGTCATACTCAGTCCAACCCACCCCAAGCGTAGTCTGCTTCACGAACGCCAATCTAGGATGACACACTTGACTGTAGATGATGAGAAGGAATGCCGGGCGTTTTCCTTTTCCTATTTTTGTATCCACCCGCCAGTCACGTGAGCGGAAGTGACCATCAAGGCCCCATGTCCAAGATCCACCCCCACATCTTAGGTCAAGGGTCAGAGATCATACATCCCTCGATAAACCCACTTTTTCCATCTGCAATTTCCTCTAGCACGATAATAAGAGATTTGCGATTTCTATACTATTAATGTAGCCTAGTTATTGCAGGCTTATTGGAACCTACTCTTATCCCTACTCATGGGTTTCTAAGCCACCGAAACTGAGGCTGTATGGAAGGTGTTTCGATGCGACAATATTTCTTGGCTACCAATCGTCCTTCCTATCCACATCGACCCACCAAATTCCGTGCTTCTGTCATAATTGGGATAAATCTGATGAAATAAAAGTTACCGCTCAGTCAACCATATTTGGTGACCAACTTTAGAAATGTCCGACATTTGATGAAGGTCCAATTAGTCTTGATACTGACAAGCAATACTTTGTCAATGTACAAATACTATAGCACCCTTGCTTCGTGAGCTACTGTTGGCCATCTTAGAATTTGCGATCATTTTGAGAACTCCTGTCCCATAGTAGGGCGTTTTAAAGTAGCTAGAAGTAGTCATTATATGGATATTGGTGTTTCAAGTATAAATCTGATATTCAGAGACTTTATGCAAATCAGATTTTGTGATGTCACCAAGTGAACTCCTGATAATGAGCTAATTTTATGCTGAAAAATTCACAGATCTAAAAGTCTAATCTCTTGGATTGATGACATTGATTATTTATAGTATTTAGCAAACTATTGGACTTTGTGTTTGGACAAACCCCAATTATTTTAAGAAATACGATTACCATAGATACCAGTTACTAAGGGCTTTATTTTGAAATTTGTGCAAGTTCTGAAATCATACTGAATTTTCTGTAACAATGGTCTATGCTATTCATGTTAATTAAAAAAAATCAATCTAACCATTAAATTTCCTGAGATAAAGCTCTTGGTTGCCAAGTAGTATAGTAAGGGCAGATACAGGTCGATTGACCTCAGAAATTTGCATAATTTGTGGCGGGAACGTGGAGGAGAGGTCAAGTGCAGTATAGTTCCGGCAGAAGGACCAAAAGCTACCTCCAGCACAGGAGAGTTCCAATTGCTGGAGGGGATGTATTAAGGATGTATTCATCCGCGGTGATGCGGTCTGGCCGCGGTTTTGGCGGTGATTCGGTCTCGGAAAAAAGCTTCCGCGGAGAAAAAGTAGTCCCTAGATAAAATGGTCGGATGGGGTCGAGTGAGGTATCAAAGTGAAGCTTATGTGAAGGGGCATCTAATGGGCTGGGTGTGGGATTGACATATCGGCCTTCTGCGCATGCGCGGTGGCCGAAGGGTATGAAAATAGCCGTTTTGGGATGTAGGGGAGTCCCTAATGGTCCAATGGTGTCGAGTGAGGTATCAAGGTGAAGCTTATGTGAAGGGGCATCTGATGGGCTGGGTGTGGGGTTGAACTATCGGCATTCTGCGCATGCGCGGTGGCCCAAGGGTATGAAAATAGACGTTTTGGGATGTAGGGGAGCCCCTAATGGTGCAATGGGGTCGAGTGAGGTATCAAAGTGAAGCTTATGTGAAGGGGCATCTAATGGGCTGGGTGTGGGGTTGACATATCGGCATTCTGCGCATGCGCGGTGGCCCAAGGGTATGAAAATAGACGTGTTGGAGCTAGGGAAGCCCCTAGTGGACCAATGGGGTCGAGTGAGGTATCAAAGTGAAGCATTCGTGAAGGGGCATCTGATGGGCTGGGTGCGGGGTTGAAATATCGGCATTCTGCGCATGCGCGGTGGCCAAAGGGTATGGAAATAGACGTTTTGGAGCTAGGGGAGCCCCTAGTGGACCAATGGGGTCGAGTGAGGTATCAAAGTGAAGCATTCGTGAAGGGGTATCTAATGGGCTGGGTGTGGGGTTGAAATAGGGTCATTCTGCGCATGCGCGGTGGCCCAAGGGTATGAAAATAGACGTTTTGGGATGTAGGGGAGCCACTAATGGTCCAATGGGGTCGAGTGAGGTATCAAAGTGAAGCCTATGTGAGGGGGCATCTCATGGGCTGGGTGTGGGGTTGAAATATGGGCATTCTGCGCATGCGCGGTGGCCCAAGGGTATGAAATTAGACGTTTTGGGAGCTAGGGCAGTCCCTAATGGGCCGATGGAGTTGTATGAGGTATCCATGTGAAGCATTCGTGAAGGGGCATCTGATGGGTTGGGTGTGCGGTAGAAATATCATTCTGCGCATGCGCAGACGCAATGCGGAGCTCTCGTCCAAACAGAAGCGAGTATTTCAAATCCGTCACAGAGCTCTCAGCCAATCAGAAGCGAGTATTTTGACCCGGTGCATTATGGGCCATATCCAAGATGGCGGCACGTATGTTCAAGATGGTGGCACATCCGGTGTCGAAAACTGGCCATTTCGTCGGGATGTGGTCACCTAGTGTCGAAAACCGGACCCTGTATGGGTCCCGCTAGACGTTTTGGAGCTAGGGAAGCCACTAATGGTCCAATGGAGTTGTATGAGGTATCCATGTGAAGCCTAGGTGAAGGGGCATCCAGTCAATGGGGTGGGTGCATGTAAAATTTTTCCTGAAAAAAAAATAAAAAAATACGGAACATACGGAATCCGGGAAAATGCCTATATGGGGTATGGGGGGTATATAGGTCGCCGGGCTTAACGGGGCTTGCCTATCAATAGAGTTATCTCCCCCTAGTTCCAGGGTGGGTGTATGTAAAGATTTTCCTGAAAAAATACGGAACACGGACTTTATTCTAAATTACGTGAAAATGCCTATATGGGGTATGGGGGGTATAGGACCATCCTGGGTTTGCGGTAGGGTTGTTTGGATTTGTTTTCTTAGTCTCGTCAAAACAAACATGATATTAAGTGTCCCGGAGCGAATCGGTGAAATTTTTGAAAAAGTACGATATAGCCCCATATAGTCCCATACTGGGGGTATAGGATCAATGTTTGTCCCCCTGGGAAACGTACTTCTATACATTTGCGGAGTGAAGCTTAGGGGAGGGGGCATCGGTTGGGCTGGGTGTGGGGTTGAACTATACCGTTTAGGTGTATTGAGCTGCTCTATCTAATTTTTATCTATTTTTACATCTTTTCCAGCTGTCAACGGTTACGGTTTAGCGATAATGTTGCCATTTTCTCCCCTATATTTAGCGTTCATAAAACATTCAAGCTATAGTCTGGTGATAATAAAATTTAAAAATCGCATGTCCAACACACACTCACATAATGAAAGCAAGAATCGAACTTGCGACCCCTCGAGATGAAGGATACCCGTCCAGGTTTCATTTTTTTTTGAGGTGTACTGAAATGCTCTCTCTAATTTATGCCACGGTATCTATATTTACATTTATGTTGTACATTTGTGATAGAGGTGTATATTACATCAATTCCCTGAGGTTAGAGTTTGATGACTTTTATCCCATTTCATGATTTGTACTGTGGTGTGAGAGCTTTCGCACTCAGACAGATCGACGCCAACCTTTGCGTGCAGTGAGGCCCGGACATGCGGAGGAACGGCGCCAACAAACGGATTTGAAATTGATTATATTCAAATTCAGTACAACTATAATAATATTTATTAACTGTCGTTACACAAGCTCCCTTTCCAAGTTATTTGAGTAGATGAATCTTATATAGCAAACATTTAAAATAAGAAAGCGTGTTCTCTTGTGCCGCACACCGACTAGAATGGTTACATTCTCACTCCACGCCGTGCACCCAGCCTGACCCGCTTGACGTTTCTACGTCACAGCCAATCGAGACACCAGAATTCACCACACCCTCTCAGCACGTGTGCTCATGACCACGCCCCCGTTGGCGAGCACATGTACTCCGATAACGTGAAGACAGAAGTTTCAAACTATACGCTGAACCGTTTGAAACTATATTTAAGCTAGTTAGAGTGAAAATAAGACCTTTTCATTCTGTTTATCGTGGTGTTGTGGTTGTATACGCATATGTATATGTTATAGTTCTAACCATGTCTTCTTCAAGACCATTTTGAAGAGTCGTGCGTGTGAATCCCGTGAAAATAACAGGCGATTCATTGGGCGGTCCAAGAAAACTGCTGAGCTGTGAGGCTTTGGCCTCTCGAGGCGAAATTATCAAACAAGTTTGATATTTTTCCCCGGCCTGGCGATGCCAAAAACTCACCAAAAACTGCCCGCACATGGGAGCTAGCCCCTGAGCTGCGAGGCGATACACATGCTCCCTGGTTTGGCCCCGACACCCCAGCGGTTTTCTGCTTTTGAGTTTTTAATTAATTAATTTTAATTAAATTAATTTCGTCGCCCATACGCCCACGTGGGGTGGGCGGCGTGGCAAAACAGAGGATATCTATTTTGCGTTTACCCTTGCCTTTACTTGAGCCATTATTTGCACCTTTCGGCATGTTTGATTAGCCTGGGCCACGTGCTTTCTCGCCCGTGTTTACGTTTCACCGAGCCAGAGCCTCGCTCTGGATATGAACTAATTCACGTAATATGGTGAGACTGTGGGGTAAGTCCCGCTAGAAAATTGTCTTCAAATTGTCTGTTGTTGTGGGAGTATAAAAAAATCCTGGTCAACAGGGGCGCGTATATTTCGTGCGACGCTATGTTGCCAATGCATTGAAATTTGAATAGGTTGTCTGCATGGGTTTCAACGCAAGTATAGTACTAAAGGCTAGCTTACCTGATAAACAGTTTAGTCCCGATTGGTATTCCTGGAAACATTCCGTACGCCCGGGCGTTTGATGCATATCTGGGGGCTGTTTTTTTCCTAGGTGGGTATAACACACCATGAAGCCTTCATCACGATGCATTCGTATCCTAAAAAAATATGGGTATCACCACGAATCTCATTCCATATATATTTTTTCGAAATTTACAGATATTTCCATCGGTAAATCCGGTGTTCAGTATACCACATGGATGAAATGAACGCACTAAACTATGAAGCTAATGATTTTGGTCAGCGGCACACACATGCTCCTTGGTTTGGTGTCGACATCCCAGCGGTTTTCTGTTTCTTGGCTTGTCACGGATTTTTTCGAAATTCACAGATATTTCCATCGGTATAAATCCGGTCTTCAGTTTACCACATGGATGAAATGAAAACACTAAACTATCAAGCTAATGATTTTGGTCAGCGGCACACACATGCTCCCTGGTTTGGTGTCGACATCCCAGCGGTTTTCTGTTTCTTGGCTTGTCACGGATTTTTTCGAAATTCACAGATATTTCCATCGGTATAAATCCGGTCTTCAGTATACTACATGGATGAAATGAAAACACTAAACTATCAAGCTAATGATTTCGGCCAACGGCACACACACATGGTGTCATGGTATCGACACCCCAGCGGTTTTTCGCTTCTGGGGTGTGACGGTAGATGAATTTCTCCCCCCCCCATACACCCACGTGGGGTAGGTGTGGCAAAACAGATGGTATTCAGCCAATGAACTATAAGAAAAAGATATGTGTGTGCATATTAATAAACCACGTTGGCTGTATAGGTCGTAGAAAATGAGCGCCTAAAAAATGAACACATTTCATTACACTGTGTTGCGACTTTGTCGAATTGTTGCGAGTGCACGGATGACTCAGTGCGTTTTCATATCACGCTTTCACAGAACAGAATATCGGCTTATAAATGTGGGGTGGTGTGGTTAATTCGACAGTCTTCAAGGCCCTCCTTGGAAGTCTGAAAGATTTCTCAGTTTGATGAAAACATTATTTTTCGGCTACAAATAAATAATGCGTGAATTCTGATAGAACGTGAAACAATGTTTTATTCAGGTGAGCAATTACTATATATTACGTATACAAGGTAATTTCAATAATACAAACAAGTCAATTCAATTCTTTTTATTGCTCGACTCAATTTACCTGGATACTTAGCAATGAGAGTCCACTGATTTGTTTAGCTGTAGCTGAGTTCCTACATAAAGTGTCCATCTTCCGAAGTGACACCAGCAGTAAGCAAAACAAAATATAAACCAGTAGTTAAAAGACCGTGTATGGTACTTGTATATTACATGATATATTGTTTAGTGGTATGTATCTCGGGTATGGGGAGGGACTCAGCAAAATGAGGGGTGGGCTGTTTTGATAGGTAATGTTGGAATTTTTGTAATGTTTTGATTGTTGACTCCTTGCGGGCGCTTTGATTAGCATAAATAAAGTTCTATTCTATTCTATTCTCTCACATATAGAGTATGGCAAATGCCATAATAATAACAAAATAATATAAAAGACAATGGATACAGAGATAAAGCCTGTTACTGTGGCAATATCAATTTGTAAAGAAAGAAGATAGAACTAAGTAGACTCAGCTGGATTGGGCATTTATCTGTTCGTCCCTATATATATATATATATTATGTATGTACATCGCTATTTCACCATGTTCTGATGGAGGGTTGAACAGAATTTCTATATACTTTACTTTGTCCATTGATGATGTGGCATTATCCTGTATTTGTAGGAGATCACATAATGGTTTTCTTTTAATATAGAGACTATGCCAGTAAAAATCTGTTTTTCGTCTTCTAGGAGCATCTGCCTGGACTAGTGTAGCGTCCGCATTCAACATTCCGCGCATGCGCAGACAGGGAATTGCGGGAAAAAGGAATGGAAATAGTTTTGGGGTTGAGGTGGGCCACTAGTGGTCTGTTGGAGTCGGGTGAGGTATCAATGTGAAGCACACGTGAGGGAGCATCCGACTGAGTGGGTGTGGGGTAGGAATATCGTCATTCTGCGCATGCGCAGGCAGACCACAGTATGGAAATAGACATTTTGGGGCCGATATGGCCCACTAGTGGTCCAAATGGGTTGTGGGAGGTGTCAAAGTGAAGATTTTGTCGGGTAGAATCAGAATGGTGTGTTTTTTATTGCAAGTCGAGTCAATCTGCGCATGCACAATTGGGTGTAGTAAGTAAAGTGGCCATTTTGGGGAAGTGAAGGAAAGTATTTGGTGTAGAGATGGACCACTATTGCTCCGAATGCATGGTGTAGGGTGTCATTTTGTAGATCTCGGGGTATAGACCCCGAATTGTGGGTTGTCCACGTCATCTGTGATGTCAAGGGTGACGTCATCAGGACGAGTAGTAGCGCAAGTGATCATTTTGGGACAATGAAGGCAGGTATTTGGAGTGGAGAGGAGCCATCCTTGGTCAGAATGCGTGCACTTAAACTTGAGGGATAACTCGTGATTTACCGAAAGAATCCGACAGGGGGCGCCACCAGTTCAAGGCATGTCCGGACATGTACTGGATTGCATCAGCCTTGGCTGTGTGCCAAGTATTGACGACTATAGTTCGGTTAACCTTTGACCTTTGTATTCCTCCGCGGTGATGAGGTCATGTCTGGCGGTAATGCGGTCGCCTCCGCGGAGAAAAAGTAGTCCGTAGATAAAATGGTCCGATGGGGTCGAGTGAGGTATCAAAGTGAAGCTTTCAAAGTATCAAACGGCGCGCAAAGGTTTCCACCGCGGTGGAAACCTTTACACCGCGCGCGCCGGGGTCAAAGGTCAGTTGCGGTCACGTGAACGGAAGCGGAAGTGACCTCACACAGGTCGTATGCAAATGTCACTTCCGAGATCTGAGCTCCACAGGCTTTGAGCTCCAAGAGCTCCGATCCAAGAGCTCTGCCACACGGGAGTTCCCACCACCACCACCACCGGGCGTTGACGCCCGTCAACGCCCGGTGGTGGCGGTGGTGGTGTGGTAGTGGTGGTGTG